>JACXGI010002328.1:11770-75342 GCA_016801175.1 Esox masquinongy | reverse complement strand
GATACATCAGAAAAGCAGAACTTAATATTTGGTACAGAAACCTTTGTTTGCAATTACAGAGATCATATGTTTCCTGTAGTTCTTGACCAGGTTTGCACACACTGCAGCAGGGATTTTGGCCCACTCCTCCATACAGACCTTCTCCAGATCCTTCAGGTTTCGGGGCTGTCGCTGGGCAATACGGACTTTCAGCTCCCTCTAAAGATTTTCTATTGGGTTCAGGTCTGGAGACTGGCTAGGCCACTCCAGGACCTTGAGATGCTTCTTATGGAGCCACTCCTTAGTTGCCCTGACTGTGTATTTCGGGTCGTTGTCATGCTGGAAGACCCAGCCACGACCCATCTTCAATGCTCTTACTGAGGGAAGGAGGTTGTTGGCCAAGATCTCGCGATACATGGCCCCATCCATCCTCCCCTCAATACAGTGCAGTCATCCTGTCCCCTTTGCAGAAAAGCATCCCCAAAGAATGATGTTTCCACCTCCATTTTGTCTCATCAGACCACATGACCTTCTCCCATTCCTCCTCTGGATCATCCAGATGGTCATTGGCAAACTTCAGATGGGCCTGGACATGCGCTGGCTTGAGCAGAGGTACGTTGCGTGCGCTGCAGGATTTTAATCCATGGCGGCGTAGTGTGTTACTAATGGTTTTCTTTGAGACTGTGGTCCCGGCTCTCTTCAGGTCATTGACCAGGTCCTGCCGTATAGTTCTGGGCTGATCCCTCACCTTCCTCATGATCATTGATGCCCCACGAGGTGAGATCTTGCATGGAGCCCCAGACCGAGGGAGATTGACCTTCATCTTGAACTTCTTCCATTTTCTAATAATTGCGCCAACAGTTGTTGCCTTCTCACCAAGCTGCTTGCCTATTGTCCTGTAGCCCATCCCAGCCTTGTGCAGGTCTACAATTTTATCCCTGATGTCCTTACATAGCTCTCTGGTCTTGGCCATTGTGGAGAGGTTGGAGTCTGTTTGATCGAGTGTGTGGACAGGTGTCTTTTATACAGGTAACGAGTTCAAACAGGTGCAGTTAATACAGGTAATGAGTGGAGAACAGGAGGGCTTCTTAAAGAAAAACTAACAGGTCTGTGAGAGCCGGAATTCTTACTGGTTGGTAGGTGATCAAATACTTAAGTCATGCAATAAAATGCAAATTAATTGTTTAAAAATCATACAATGTGATTTTCTGGATTTTTGTTTTAGATTCCGTCTCTCACAGTTGAAGTGTACCTATAATAAAAATTACAGACATCTACATGCTTTGAAAGTAGGAAAACCTGCAAAATCGGCAGTGTATCAAATACTTGTTCTCCCCACTGTATATGGTCTGGGTGTCTCTCAAACGACTACATGAAATGTTTCAAGCTTCTGAGACATTTGGAAACCCATCACAGCCACTTGAAAGGTAAACCAATAGAATATTTCCAGAACTGTACTTGCATACTTTCAAAGGGCAGCAAACGTTAATGAAAAAGTAATCAAAGATGAGTGAGAAGGCAGTCAAATATTCTTTCTAAGTCTCAAAGCACATTACTCAACCATGGCACGAAGGATTGATGAAGTGGCATTGGAAGTCAATGAACAGTTAATGGAAAAAATCTAATTAGCAGAAATACAAATGGATGAGTCAACGACATCTCCAACAACACAGAATTACCTGTGTTTTGTAGAGAACAAAACACTGCACCTGGAATTTCTTTTTTGCAAAGCGCTCCGAGGGCACACAACAGGTGTGGAAATCTTCAGAGCAATATTACTTTTTCAGAGACAACGACATACAGCGGGACAAATGTGTATCCTTGTCTAGTGATGGTGCCAGAGCAGTGGCATGTGAATATTGTGGATCAGTGAGGAAGAGTAAAGCAAGTTGAAGTAATGTTGGGGCAGGGAGGATGAGTGTGTTTCTAAAATTAATATCTGACTGAAAATGCCAAATGTATTATATTTGGAGGCAGGGTTAGGAAAACGGATTTGAGCAGAGATAAGATGTTAATAATGTTTTAACAAAAGAGAAAAGGTTTTTGTTCATATAATAGAAATTGAATTATATACCAAAATGATGAACAAATTGCTATAAAAAGCAGTTAAATAAATTATATTGCCTTTGAATATTGATACTGATTTGAGAAAAACACCCACGCTTTTTTGATGGGGTCCCTGGTTTGACTGATGACCTGGGTGGCATTGAAGACCCTGTAGAACGTGTCGATTCCAAACACCAGAATCATATCTTACGTACACACAACGTATAATCTCTAAGTCAACAGAATGACTATCAGAAATCATTGGGGTTTGCATGTACCAGACACCTAGTGTTTCATTGCATGTAGTATGAGTCTAAATAGCATTGGAGAGCTGTTAGAGAAATGGTCTTTCAGCTTTAGTTATACTGCCGTGGAGGAGTCAGAGAGTCAACTGGCTCCACCACTAATTAGAGCAGTGGAATTCAAGTGGCACAACTCCGTCTGTAGAGGAGAGGATGCAGCCTCAAGTCAGCTACTTAAACCAGATGGCCAAAAAAGATGAGCCCCACAGAGTATTTAAAACAACAGCGCAACACCATATATCACATTTCAACAGGAACTCTAGAGATGCATTTCCTCTATAAAACTGTGGAGAGAAGCTCGCTAAGTCAATGAGAATATTTGTATCAGGTCATACTCAGACAGCCAATATAACCAGAAAAGGAACCAGGCAAGCCTAGTTCAGCCAGCCCACAATTATAACTGATAAATGAACAACATTCCCATTATAAATGAACAACATTACCCTCGCTGGATTCGAACCCCCGTGTGAGGCTGTGTCTTTACCCACTACGCCACAGAGCTACAAATGTGAAAGTCTTGGTATAGCATCACAACATTAGATTTTGTCTTGTCACGCATTAACATTACGCCAAGTTTGAAAATTTCACAAGACACCATTAAGCATTGTGTTAAACTGACTAACGTTTCTTATTACGTTTACCTCCACCACAAATAGTATCTTTGAACTGTTTGGCTTTTGCCACTGGCCGTTTTAACAGCTTATTAGCCAGGAATAGGCTTACTAGTATCTACTAACTTACTAATTGGAATAGTCATAAGAATTGAGCAATCCCAAGCGAGAGTGAGGATGAACTTTACAATGCCAAAGCTATTTCATTTCGTGGCACAACACCATTCGTTTTTCTTTCATTCGTGAATGACATTGATACAATAACTATGAATATAGGTGATGATAACTGACTTTTTCGTCAAGTGAAAAAACGAGAGAATCATGGAAACCCCTACTCTTTTACTGCCTAAGGGGTTTTGATCTAGCCTATATTACCCCAAAATTCATGCACAGCACAGAAAAGTACTTCGAAAATCCACCAGAAATAGTCGCAATATAAACAGTTTTATTTTAGGCTTACTATAATGTAGCTACTAAAGCTTGTCGCCAGCAACATTTTTGTCTATCTTGACCCAAAAGGCATGCACGGATGCGTACTTAGAAAATCCACCAGATATAGTCGCAATTAGGGATGCACCGATACCACTTTTTTTCAGACTGAATACGAGTACTTATATTTGGGTACTTGCCGATACCGAATACCGATACCAAGTACTCAAAGCTGCACTAGGTAGGATTTTTTCAGTAAACAAACAAAAATTGTCCCCTATAAACATGTTTTGGACCGGGTTCTGGTGTTTCCATGATTCTCTCGTCTTTTCACTTGATGAAAAAGACAGTCATTGTCACCTATATTGATAGTTATTGTTAATGTCATTCATGAATGAAAGAAAAACAAATGTTGTTGTGCCATGAAATTAAATAGCTTTGTCAGTGTAAAGTTTCTTCAGTCTTGCTAGCATTTGCTCAATTCTTATGACTTTTCCAAGTAATAAGATACTAGTAGGCCTATTTCAGGCTAATAAGCTATTAAAACAGACAGTGGCAAAAGCCAAACAGTTCATTGATGCCATTTGTGGTGGAAGTAAACTTTATAAGAAATGTTAGACGGTTAAACACAATGCTTAGTGGTGTCTAGCTAAATATTCACACTTGGCATGATGTTAATGCATGACAAAATGATCTAATGTTGAGATGCAATTTTATGATAGGTTTGTGTGTCCCAATCGGTCCCAATACTGGCATACAGTGCCTGAAATTAACATTTTGACTCACCTGCCAAGGGGACAGGTAGATGAAAAAATCCACCAGCCAAGCATATTTTTTACTGGCCAAAATAATAATTTCCTTCTTGTGTTATGTATACATTAATTTCAGTACACTTCATTGAGATAAGGTATTTCGTTGAATACAAACTTTTTATTTCCAATGACAAATTAGTTGTTTTTATCTTTAGCATACTGGCCACACACAAAACAACTCGTCACCACAGCCTCAGCATCATACAGCCTCTTGAAACTCTCTCCAAATCTCCAAACCTCCAATTCTCACAAAACATTATTTTTCTATGTGATGCTACAAACATGTTTTTAATGTATTTTTTATGTATTGCAATAACGTCATCCCTTTACATCAGTCTCCCTTCCTTGTCAACTTAACTTCCTTGTCTACTAACCTAATTACTCCCTCTCAGTTAATCATTCTTTAAAACTGATCATGAATCACCTCCCAGATTTATAACACAATCCCTCTCCAAACCTAATGAGCAAAAGCAAATTAACAACAATAACATAAAAAATCAGAATTCTTCATATTAGAAAGGTTCTCTACATAAACTTACTTAAGCTCTAACCATTTCTGAATGTGCTCTCTCCTTATAATATTCTTTACCTTATATAATGTATTATTTAAATAGTCATTTATTTAATTTATATTTTACCCCACATAATTTTTCCTTTGAAAATATAAACAATACACACAACCCATCGAAGGCTTTTATTTTGAAGGCAAAATACGAAAATATGAAGTGTTATTGTTGCTGCCGAATGTATATAACGTTTCACCGGACAACTTTTATTTTGAAGACAAAATACGAAAACCGGAGGTCTTATTGCTGCTGGCGAATGTCTAACGTTGCCTGCATGACGCTAATCCATTATAACTGTCGAGTTGTGAAAGTTAGTAGACGCTTGTTGTCGCTCAGACGATGGCCACCTTTATATGAATGTGACAGCCACTTACTGACAGTTGAACACAAACGTGCGCAGACACAGCCAGTTACTTTTCTCTTACCTCACTAGCTAGTTTGATACTCTGAACGTGCAGGACGTTGTTTCTCTGCTCTGATGCTCATGCAATAGTAAACTGTGCGCGATTCATTGAATCTTTTTATGCTCTGTTCTTTCATTTTGTTCTGCCCGCGGGCTGACACTGGACATTTTATTTCGCTTCTCCAGTGTTGGAGTTAGCTGTTGTTGTGGTTCTGCACTGCTTGCGTTAGCTTACTCCTTGAACTCTGCGCTGTGTTGTGTCTAACGATGTTTGATCAAAGTGCTTGTGTTAAAGTAGTGTTTTTTCTTTCCTCCTCTTGACAATTCAGCAGAGCTTGCCCTCTACTTGTGTCATTGCTGACATATCCGTAGTCCCGCAGTACCTATCTTAATTCTATATTCTATAGCCTACTATGCGTCCAGGGGCGACACAACCATCGAGTTTCACTAAATGTTTCCATGACATGGTATCGGCATATTTCCATGAGTACGACTACAAGTACATGAGCCCAGTATCGGCCCGATAATGGTATCGGTATTGGTGCATCCCCAGTCGCAATATAAACATGAACAGTTTTATTTTAGGCTTACTATAACGCAGCTACTGAAGGTTGTAGCCAGCAAAGTATTTGTCTATCCGGAACTAAACCTAATGCATAATGTGCTTTGACGAGATTCGACTGCGTGTTGAATGCAGGTCTGCATCTCTAACCACTATGCTATTTAGCAAGGGGCAATCAGTCAGTCAGAGAAATTCTCTTTTCTTGGCCGGCGCTGCTTACGTGGTCCAGCAATAAATTGTATTTGAGTAACACCAAGAGATGCAAGAGATTCTCATCTCATGCACTGAGTTTGAATCAAATTCTAATCTATATTTTATGAGTAAAGGTCGAAAAAAAAAAAAAATTGACAAGCATCGTTTCACTGTTGGGTATCTGTGGCTGTCCTCTACTCTGCATGTGTGATTTCCAGGGCAGAATCCCAGGGCAGAATCTGATACCACACCTGAGACACTTCAATGAGCAAGTCTGGGTTTGGGAAGTTGAAACACAGTGGCTTGAGATGGGGGGTAAAGTAATTTTTCAATTTTGAACTGAAGCTTATATTTCACGGTACCAATTGACTGACCAAAATAAATAACAAAAGGAGCCGAATGTAAAAGTAAAACACATATGGTACTTAATTAATCTGTAATGGCTTTTTCAGTTATACACATTTTGTGGTGTTGGTTGTTTTTAATTTTTATTCACAGAGATAAGAACTCATAATTGTAATATGTTCCTGTTATAACGTTACCATTTGATTAACTGGTTTAGCAATAGGATGGTCTGGTCTTGCTGAGTTCAGCTACAATGTAAGAGAACTGGATTCCAGCTGCAGATAAATCACAATCACATAATGATTCATTGCCCATGACCTTTAATTTATTCTGCAGACCAAAGCAACTTACTCACAACACAACAGTCAAGGGTCTGCTTCATAACAACCACACCAACACTAATCTCTTAGACTCGGTTAGTCCAGACGGACCATCTAAATAGACAGTGTCAAGCACAATCAGCACCATTCCACCAAGTAAAAGCTAAATGCGGGTGTAAAAACGAGAGGTTGCTTTAATAGAGGTTTGCCAGTTACTTATGAAAAGTTTATGCTACAAAATACTGTGACTCCATTCCTGAAAGTTAATACACCCAGGAACAGGTACACATGTTCTCTCAGAACCCCTTAGAACATGGTCGACAGCTCCAAAAATAACTGTTAATTAAGATGTGTATTTTTTTAGAGATCATACACATATTGACTGATCATCTTCCATGAGGTTTTCCTTAACTTCCCCAATACCTTCCTGATGCATGAAACTACACAGTGCTTGCAAAAAATGTTTTGTATCAAAATGGCCATGGAATTGATAGGGTATTCTGTTTCTTCCTCTATGCAGTAGTCTTACACCTATCTGCTAGATACTACAGTAGACTAGATTCTTGGGGAAGTTAAAGCAGGTCAGACTGATAGATGAGTGTTTTAGGCCAGTTTTAGGTAGACTGATGGGGGAGGGAGGTGGCAGGTAACCTGAGCTCAGCTGATGCTGCGCTACAAGACAGTGTTGAAAACATAGGATCTCATTAACATGGATGGGAAATTGAATTGAAGACCACTTAGCAGGGGTAGGACCTTAATATGACCCGTTATTGTCTTACCTCCACAGCGTTCTCACACAGGTTAAAGCATATGAAGCAGGGCATATGATCCTTGCATTAAACAAAACCTCCCTGTCCTCTCCTCATCCTCACGCTACTCCATCCTCTGTCTCAGAGAGATTTCATCCTTAATTCAATATACAGTGCCCTCCACCTAATGTAGTCATGGAGACATTACTAAATGAGACAGCTGACCTTCGAGGCATGTGTTTAGGGAGATTGGAATCAAAGCATCCAGCATGCTACAGCTTATTATTTACATCACACTGACAATGCAGTGCGTCAGGTCAAACTTTGTAGGATCTCATTTAGAAGTATTGCTAACAAAAAAAGCACTGTACATTTCCAATAGATTCACATTGCAAGGCCAAAAGTAGAGAGATATTCATGTATGATTTGGCCATGTTAGTTAAAGACGGAATAATTGGTTTCTCCCCCCAGGCCCAGCATTGTTGTCATATGAACACTTGTTTGGATTATTTTGGGCTGGGGCAAGCAGCAATGTAGAAATTGCTCTCATTTCCTGGTTAATTCATTTTTTAATCTTTACTTAACAGATAAGGCAACGATTTTAACATGCAAATTGCTCTGAGATATTTTTAATAACAAAACATGGTGTTTAATGTAACATACTTCTAATTCCACATGGGGAAACAATCCCATCTAGTACCTATAACTATAACGGGCATTTCACCATAGCACAACTACTTAATGTACTAATGACAAATACTAGCAATGATACATTTGTGTCATAAAAACACAAGATCTCCACAACAAAAAAAATTGCTTTCCAAGGTAGAATCTGCTTCCGTGTACGATAATAATAAAGACGAAAAAGACACTTTTTAAACAATTCTAATTTCTGAATGATTACTGTAGTAATTACAAGCCAACGCAGAAAAATCCTCTGTCGTCTTTCGTTTGCTTGGTGCCATTGCCAGAAATGCACCTGTAAAAGTAACAACAGATCTCACTATTAAACACAACGTTTGTGGTTACTTCATTTACGTACCAACAAACAATATCATTAACAAATTTACCAGAAGCCATTGACCATTTCCTTTTGACAAGCTAATCCTAGTCGTTTGCGGTTACTTGACAAAAACGCATTAACACATGTTTAACCGTGGAAATAAAATTCATGCTTTCTCAACTTTCCACTAAATCTGGTCGATCTATTAAGGATGCCACTATTTTTTTGCAATAAAGGCAATGTAACCATGTTTAAAAAGAGTATGCATTATCCAGTTGAATGCTGCCCACAGTTCTCAAAAGTGAATTCCACAGGCCTGGTTTTCAATGAGCAAAACGCAAAATGATTTGCCATTATAACAACAGTAAAAAGCCAGGCTATGAAGTAGATTACTAGCTGTAGATCATAATAGTAAGCGTAACCTAGCCAAAATAAGCAGTAAATTCTCACTGTTTGTTTAGCAAGAAGCAAGGCACAAATCAACAGAATTAACTTTTTACTTTGGTCCTGTTAAACTGTTGTGGTCCACCTAAGTGTCAAATGACGGACAAATTGCTCCTGAATAAAATATCAGAACAAAAATACATTGCTGCATTCATGCCCTGAGAGATTTTGTGTAGCAGAAAATATATACAGTTATAATACTATATGCAATTTCCAGTATCATCAAAATTAAGTAGAAATGTCAAGAACATATTGGTTACTGAAACTTAATTTTATTACATTAAATGAGAAAAGAACACGCTTAAGTTCCCCAGTAACCAGAGGCAGCAAAGCAGAGCCAGCAAAGCCCCACACCATTACAGATTTTAGGTGCGGTGTTCTTTTCTGGAAAAGAACTGGAATGCTATAAAGCAGCTATCTGTGATTTTGCTGTTCAAATATTCACAGAACACTTGTTCCATCAGGAGTTGAGGGTTAAACCTCCACACTCTCTCATTAGGCCCAAAGTCTCACGGAGGAGGGGAGCTGTGATCCAAGATTACAGGGTCATATAATGTTTAAGGGGTGCCCTGCTCAACTGCTGATTACAGCTGTGTATTTAAATGTTGTGTCAAACTGTGCATTCTGCATAATTCAGTCTTGATTACTGCGTGAATGAATGAAGATGTATTCAATCAAAAAGTACTTTGAAATTCAAAAAGTACTTTCTATTATAGAAAAAAGGGTATAATTTGGCATGGAGCAAATGTTGCAGGTGTTAACATTAAGGACATAAGAATAAAATATGTGGTGTTAGAGACGGTCCACACATCCACCTGTAGTGTTAGAGACTGTCCACACATTAAATAGACATGTTTTTATTCAGGTAATCAGGAATTCACTAGAGTTAGAGCTATAACACAGCGAGTAGAGAATCAATACTGTTCAAGCACACGGTTAAGGACTAATTCATAAAAAATAAACAAATACAACATCTATTGTCCATAGAAATTTCCCCCGAGCACATTTTCCCAAGCACATTTTGAAATCTGAAGACTAGATTTCAACTTTGCAGCCAGTTAATAATTTCCATCCAGATTTTGAAATGTCCTTGGGGTTATTGTCTTGTCGGAAGATCCCCTTGTGGACAAATGTTATCCTTCCGGGTAAACTCGCAAACCCCACAGGTTTATAAGGTGAGAAAAACATCACTTAAGACCTACTGCAAATCACATCACTCAAGAGCCCCTAAAACTCCTCGGGCTATTCTGGGGGTCATCACCATTTCCAGCAAGTCCCTGAGGTAAACTTAACTGAACACACCAGATAGGATGTACAACGGGATCTCTAAATGTTGACGTAACTCAGATGATCGCTAGCCCAGACTATCTGGATTGTTTTCTTAATGGGTCCAAATCGGGAGCCACCAAGACCCGTCTCTATCCAAGCCTCTCTTCTGAAACCCATCTCCTCCTAATGAGTTAATGGACTGGATTTATTAGGCAATAACAACACCAAATTAACTTACGATTCAGGCATACAGAGTTGTTGTATGATTCACACTGAAACAATATCAATATCAGTATGGCCATGCTGCCAGACCTGTAAAAATACAACAGTCAATCACTGTATAATGTACTGCCACATTGAACTGGTATATGGTTACTACAGTGGCTGACTACACTGCACTCCAAAAGTATTAAAGTAATATGGTATTATATTAACATGAATATTATTAATAATTGTGTCAAACTTTAATTTAAAATACACTGGAATGTGGTATATTTGTTTTACCACCCAAGCCTAGTGCCTAAGTTTGCACTAGGTGATCAGAGAGTCTGATCATGGGCCTTTAGTGGATCACTTTGTGATCATGGTGTGGCAAGTGTTTGCTGAAAACAAATATCTTCTTTTTTCTGGGAGTATAAAATAAATGTCTTTAAAACTAGACATGGCCACTGACTTTAGATGGCAGTCATAGATCCCCCACACAACCACTTTGGTCATGGCCAATTAACTGGTGAACACAGACTTCACTTGTAAAAAGGTACAGCTGTGAACCTTTCAATGTCAGCAAAACCACGATGACACTTTGTTACAGGACTGTCAGAGGGCTCTCTTAATGTTGCCAATGAAAACAGTTTAGACAGGGTGGTAAAGGTGGCTAGATCATCCCGATCACCCCCTGCTTACCCATTTTGAGATCCTCCCTTCAGGTTGTAATTTCAGACTTCCCACTTTAAAGAGTAACAGGCATATGAACTCTTTTATCCCACAGACTATACCCTGTGTAAATCTGTTCATGAAATGAGAAAATGCAAATTTGAATGCACATTTGCACTGCAACTGTAATGGCTGCAGCAATGTCAGGTTAATGTCTGGTATCTGTTGTACGGTAATGCTGTTTTTAATGTTGTTGTTTGTTTTTACTGTTGAACCCAACAAATACCTGTGTTATTCCAGTTCTATAATAATAACACATGTGATTTATAAGGCTTGTCAAGGACCCAAAGTCGCTTTACAAAGTCGTCTAGCACAAAAAAATGTCAAAACGAAGTCAGCAAAACACAATATGAAGGAAATATGAAACAGAAGGAGTGGGAAGGGGATATGTGGAGCAGCTGAAGAGAAACAGAGCCAGCAAGTGGGTTACTGGGGTTAGGACAGAGTCTGAAAGATGGTGGAGGCCTTTACGACATACAAGAAGGACCTTTAGTTAATAGATATATGATCGAAGGAGAGTGTGAGTGCATGGGGGAGGGAGAGACAGCTATGTTGTCAATGGTTAGTGTGAAGTTGCCACTTTCACTGCGGATGGATTTAGTGCAGATGAGAAGGAGTTCCATTTAATTACTGCTAAGCTTAAGGAAGTTTAGATGCATCCATGTTTTTATTGCTGAGAGGCAGTATTCATTGTGGGCCCGGGGAGGGTTGGTGAGGCATTTGGTGCTGAGGTAGACCTGAGTGTCATCAGCATAGCAGCACTTCAAGGTTGAACTGACAGAGGATCTGACCAAGGGGGAGGATGTAGATGCAAAACAGAGCCCTGGGGGACACCCTGTGTAACTGTGTGTAATTGTGAAGTGTGGCCTTTGAGGGAAATGTTTGAGAGGTATGAATACAGCCAGGAGAGTGCGGTGACCTCGACACCCAGACTAGCATCAGTAGAGGTGAGGTCATTGACCACTTTGAGTAGCGCAGTTTCTGTATTGGGAAGGGAGTGCAGACCAGATTGGAGATGCCCAAACAGGTTGTTGGTTAGCAGATGGGTTTGTAGTTGAGGCAACAGTGCTTTCCAGGCTCTTGGCAAGGAAGGGGAGGTTGGATTTGGGGTGGAATTTACTGAAGATGGCAGTGTCGAACCCAGGCTTTTTTTTAAATGAGGGTGACTGCTGCAGTTTTGTAGATGCAGGAGACTGTTCCGTGGATGAGGGAGAGATTGAAAAGAAAGGCAACCTTTAATAAAAACAGTGAAAAGGGATCTAGGGAATGGGTAGTGTTCTTGGATGACATTATTAGTTTTTAGGTAGAGGTGGGGTCAGTGGGGGCAAATATGAAGAGCTGGATTTCAGGGGAGAAAAGTGGGAAGTTGATAGGGGGAGGGGTGGCTCATCTATGAAGAATGCATAAGACCAGCAGGCATTCCTCAACAGACTCGTTGCCGGTACACAGACTGGGGTTTGAGAAACACTATGCTATAGCACCCATAATACAACTTGAACTGTATTGAAGCTAGCTATCTGTCTCTAGGGTCCATGTACAAAACGCCTCCTCTGCCAGCCGAGCAGCTAAAGGACACTATTGATAACCTTATGGTTTACAAAGGAGAATATATAAAGAAAAATATATATTACTCTTAAGCCTATGCTGTTTCCAAATAATCCTTTCCAATCCTGTCTAGATTTTCTTTTTTTGTTGTTTTGCAAGTATTTATTTTATATCACAGTTGCATTTTGATCATTTAGAGTCAGTGCAATCAAAGTATATAACTACATATCACAGTCATAACAAGTAAAAACAGTTGGATGCGCACTAGCAGTGGTGGTCACTTTGTGTCCTAAAGCAGCGTGTGCTATTGGTAGTGTGTGACAGATCTTTAGATTGCATCTGACACTGTAGGCAGGAGACGTGGGCCTGAAAGTATATCATATAGCACCAGCCGCTTGAGGCCTTCGGAGAAAAAGACCCTGCATCACAGCCTGAGGCCTTGGAAAAATAGTCAGTACTGACTGGCTAAAGCCTGAAAAAAAAAACGAGGGAAAAAACAAAGTACGATACAGACCCTGGCCTCAATTCAATCACATCGACAGTTAACCCACGTAAAGTAGGAAATAGACCTTGGCCTCAATTAAATCACATTGAAAGTTAAGCCGAGCAAACTAGGCGATAGATCAATCAATCAATAAAATGTATTTTATAAAGCCCTTTTTACAACAGCAGTTGTCACAAAGTGCTTTTTCAGAAATAGCCTGAAACCCCAAAGAGCAAGCAACAAGAGTTAATGCACAATGGCTAGGAAACACTCCCTAGTCCAAACAAGAAACCTAGAGAGGTACCAGACTCTGAGAGGTGGCCAGTTCCCTTCTGGCTGCGCCAGGTGAAGATTATAAGAGTACTTGACGTTTTGGGCCACACCAATGTTTTTGCATGATCAGAAGAATCTAGATCTAGACTTCAATTCAATAGCACTGAAAGTTAACTCGAGTAGACCATGAGATTGATCTAGGGCCTCAATTCAATCGCATTCCAATACCAAGTTGGATGTTAAACTGCATATAAGTTGACAAATACTGTATGTGAACTGCTGCTTGCGTCTCTCACCACATCCTCCTTTTTTTAGCCCGACTGGGTAAGCATATCAAAATGGCAGTAGAAAGGGGTGAATTTAGATGGTTAAGCCACCAGTCCAATGGAGGTGTAAACAACAGAATGTCAGCTATGTCAGAATGTCAGCTTCCAGGGCATTTTTCTGATTTTAACGTTGCATGGTGCCATTGCATCCGTTGGCATTGTCCACACTACATAGCACAAAAAACAGATCTAGCATCCTGCATGTGAGTGTTTTGAAACATCTTATTGACACACACCCCTATAACCAAACTCCCATCCACAACCAGACTCTTCTGGTCGGCTCACAGGAGGATGGCTGACGGGCGCTGCGTGGAGTTCGGTTTTTACTGAAGTCTCCAGGAGGCAGTGTCTAATGACTCATTGCCTGTCACTTAATCCAACAGATGTGTTTAAAACTAGGATGCCGTTGGACTTTCTGTTTAACACTCCCCAATGCTGTCATTCAAATGTCTTTTTAACAGCTGGAGCCATGCATTATTCATGATCTCTGTCTCCAAGGTCTCCCTACTCTACAGCTGGATGTACAAATCCAGGGTCAGTGTTAGGAGGCTCAGCTGGAGAGGCCTTGAATCTCAGTGGCTGAGCTGGAATCAGTGTAGCGCAGCCAACCATCAGATGAACCCCCTCCCACCCATATTAACAGGACAGCCGCCACCAGGGCTTTGGTTGTCAGCTCATCAAACGGTGGCTGTCTTTTAAAAATGCCATCAACCATATCATTAGAGTGCTCAAGAAAAGTGTGAGGATGGAGGGAGTGAAGGATGTTAGAAGGTTGGGAAGAAGAGAGGGAAATGAATGACAGATGCTTGATAGAGATGTAAGCCTTCAATGAGACAATGTCCTCTGGCTCCTAGGCTGCTATGAAACTGTCCAGCGACCTAGTTGCACTGGATTCATGTCTGATTCATGTCTCCAGACAGGTTTGAGGGACATTCCATATTGGTGCTTGTTGTTGTTATTGTGCCATGGGACTAGGGTCAGTCTGTCCTGTCTTAAGTCCTCCACTTGTTAACGTTGCATTAGCTTATCTGACGGGGGACAAGAATCAGTCTGAAAAGCATCCTCAAATATACTTTTGATTCCAAGGAATTCTCTCTTAACTTTCCTGGTGTCCTGTTTAACATTAGAAGTGGGGCCTTGAACCATGCCTCGGGACTCCTTGGCCCGAATGACTCATAGCTGTCCCTGTCGTTGCTGCCTGATGATTGCTGTTGCCACTGCCCACAACCCACCTGATTGTCCCTGTCCTTGTCTACCTGGTTATGCAGCAGACCTGGACTCTGTTTAAAGACTTTGGATATAGCCCACATGCATTTATTGACCTGCTTGTCATCAGTACATGCAAAAACATTGAAGTGGCCCAAAAGGTCATGTACTCTTATAATCACAGCCAGAAGAGGACTGGCCACTCTTTAGAGTCTGGTTACACTCTAGGTGTCTTCCTAAGCTTCAGCCCTCATAGGGAGTTTTTCCTATCCACTGTGAATCTACTCTGTTGTCTGCTGTTTCATGCTGGGTATCTGTAAAAGCAATTTGATTGATTGATTGTTGCTTTTTCCCATTATGCCGTATTTGCAATGACAAAATACAATCGAATGGTTGTACACCATAATTAATAACTGTTAATACAAAGGTTGTGTATTTTAAACAAAGTGTAGGGAGAAATCCCAAACTGACAGCCAGACTATGTTTCTCCCTCATGCCTGTCTAATTTTCCAACAGAGATTGAGTGGTTGACCTGGTATATGATCTATCTATCATAGAAAAAACCCTGTGCTGTTGAAGTAGAACTGCAGTGGCAGACCAGGCCCAGACCTAACTCTCATCAACAGGGCAGCGAGGATTCCTTTGTGTTGTCTTAGGAATGCTGCAGTATCCCATCTTCACATGAGACATCTCTGTTCATGTGATTCTCAAGTCTTTACATCCTTTACCTCCCAGCATTATGTCCTGCAGGTCACACAATTGTACCCATGTTTGTTTCAAAGTAACAATACTACGTGACTGATGACGAAGCTTCTTAATTCACACAATCATCACACAAGCACTAGAACAATGGGACAGTTTTCCGACCAGAGGGAAAGAAACTTCCATTAAATATGCCCATTATGTGCAGGTTGCACCTTAACAAAGAAACAATGCATGCATTTAATCACCTTTGCCCTATTGCACAAGGACATACTTATATTAAGATATCTCTGCTGGTCTGGACACTTTCATACATTATTATAGATATTATCCATAAGATTTCAGTAGAGAGGTGTCATAAGCTGAACAGGTAGACCTGTGCCAGCTGAATCTTTCATCTTGTGGAGAAACAGGATGGAGTTTCCCTCTAGATTTTCTTGGTTTCTTTTAAATTAAAATGAGTATTTTGTTAGCTAGGTAACTCACTTTAAACATTGGTTTCCAACACAGGGACTCAAAGAATAACACTTCAAAGTAACATAACCAAGTGATTTGTGACATCCAAATCTTTCTTTGATCACAGTGTTCCAAAATTAATTCTCCAAGAGTTCCCTCTTCAATGCCAAGTTGCTTTTAAATCATGACACCTTATATACCAATTAAAGAAAAATAGATTTCAGTATTTGCTACATAAGCAGTGGTAGTGTCAAGGACTTAAGACATAGGAAATAACACAGAATCAAATCCTGTAAAAGTTTCAATTATTTTATATTTTGTGGAATTCACACTACTGTTGTTCAAATTAGTTTCATATTGTGGATCCTACAACACATATCTTCATCATTCTAAATACTAAAACAGATGCATAGTTTTTGAAAAGTAGTTAATTGAGAGGAGAATCCTGCATTCTAACAGATAGTATACAAAATAGTATTGCCTGCATAAAGGTGGATAAAGGAATCCCATCAGCAAGCGCAACATAGTTGATGTACGGTAGACTGAAAACAAGCTGAAGTACACCCATGACTGGCCAGCTCTAAAGCCAGATTGCATCGCAGAAAGTGTATGATGGGAGTCGAAATGGGGTTTATCTGTTTGTTTACCAGACTTTCAAACATTTTACATAGACAGGGCAGGATGGAAATCGGCCTATAGTAATTTCGGTTTAATTTGTTACCTCGTTTGGAGATAGGAATGAAAGCCGCGGCTTTCCAATCTCTGGGGATTACATACAATTTAAGTGATAGGTTAAAAAGGCAAGAGATTGGGGCCTCGATTATAGCGGCAGACAAGTTTAAAGGGGTTCAGAACATAGAGTCCAGCTGACTTATATGGGTCCACATTTTGGAGCTCCTTGCAGATATCAATCACTTGAACGGGGTGGAAAGAGAAACAGTTACCCATGAAGAGTTCAGGGTGAATGGAGCAGCAGCACTACCAGCAGTGAGCATAGCAGATTTGAATGCATGGCCAGCCATAGCAAGGAAATTATTGAAACCCTCGATACTTCAGGTTTTGGCAGAAATAATGGTGTTATCAACTTTAACTGCTGTAGGCAGCTGGGAGGAGACGATTTATTTTCCATAGATTTTACAGTATCCCAGAATTATTCTGTGTTAGCGCTACAAGTCGTAAATCTTTGTTTATAAAAGCTTGCCTGATCTTTCCTAATTGACTGTGTACACTGGTTCCTAATTTCCCTAAAGAGTTGGCAGTCGTGGGGATTATTGAAGGCTATCACAATACACCAGAGCCAGTGTTTATGCTGGATAAGCACAGTCAATTCAGCAGTAAACCAGGGGGTGAACTGATTCTTTAATCTAATTTCACTGAACGGTCACGTTTCTTATGGACAATAAGGAAAGCATTTTTTAAAATGGGACCAGGCATCTTCAGCAAAGGCGACAATGTTAATTCCGTGCCAGTGTACAGAAGCTGAGTCGTGTAGGAATGCCTGCTCATTAGGGTGTTCTCAAATACAGTTGATACAGTTGTGGAAACAGGCAATGACACAGGGATTTCTAAGGTATTTGCAAAAAACTGCAGAGATGTACTTGGATGGCCTGTTAGAGAGGATAACATCAATGAAAGTGTTGTTATTCATGGACTTGAGGTTGTATCTAGTGGTTTCCCATAAAATTTCAGAGGGAGATTTAGGGCATCCAGCTGCAATTTCACTGGAGAAGGGGTTTAATTTTCTATTGGTCAGTGGTCAGATGGTTATCTAAGGATCTCTGATTCAATGTGTTTTTGTCTTTCTACTGTCTCTCTTCTCTCCTCCCTCTGGAGTTGTAGGTTATGGCCTTTTAGTCTGTTAGTTATTCATCCCTCTCTTTCTCTGATCATGCCTAGAATATAAATGCCTTGGTTATGCCAGTACTGTCTTGAAACTGTCTTGTCTTCATAATGAAATCCTTCATCATGAAATCCAAACTTTTGACTGCTACTGTATGATGCATATGCTTTGCATAAAATAACTGTCTGAAATCTGCGATCAACTGACCCCACCACATAGGCTTCCACCATGCTCTGCCACCACCTTCAGTTATTTTTTGCATGTTCTATTGGATATAAATCTGGATATTGACTTGACCAGTCCAGAACACCTGCTTCTCCACAGAAACCCCATCAGCCAAGTAGAGCACAACTGAGTGATCCCGGTCAACAGCATCAATGTAACAGTATTTCTTCCTCCACTTTCCGACAGCCCCACTTCAGGCAGAAGCCAATGGTCCACTGAACACCGACAACAGTCACCCAAAAATGTAGTTCCCATCACCCCACAAAAGCTACAGCTCTTATGAAGCAAAGGAAACAAAGCTCTCAGTGCAAGTGAAAGCACTGATTAAAACGCTACCAGCACACACTGCTAACTGGTTACACTTTTTACGCAGGTGTATGTGAAGGCCAGTCAAAGGACGCAGTGAAAACAGATTTTCTGTTATTGTTGACAGTTCATTGCAGCAAGCATAAACTCAAGCAGGCAGGTTTGGGTTAAAAACATTTTTACATGCAGTTCTGATTATACTAAAGCATTACTAAAATCTTAGTTACTTTGTAACTTCCTGAAGGATAACCATATAGAAAGCTCGAACCATGGAATGGCCACCACAGTACAGTAGCATTATTCTTGTTTTGAGGAATCGGTTGCCGGCACACAGTATAAGTAGTTGTAAGAGAGGTAAAGAGACGATAAAAACAATGGACTAGTAATATAAGGGAAGTTACGAAGCTCTACGGCGGTTTAAAACTTGTACACATACTGTAGATCCCAAAAACTATATATTTGACATATTTACAGTAGAAATGGGCATGTATTTGTTGAAACACTTGAGGCCAGGCACCACAGGTAAAAATTTTAATTTTGTGATCTGTCAATTTTCAAATTTTGGGATATTTTTCAACTTTAACTTCCATACTTTGAAAAATGTACAGATAATTTGAAAATAACTGATATAAATACTTCATTTATATCATTTTATCCCAACTCCGTCAACTAGACCGAGAAAAAAATTCTGTTATTGTTATGTTTCATGTAGACACTCACAACCATTATTTTTTAAAAGTTACCATGTTGAATCCTATATCATTCAAAAGCTTGTTTTCCAGAGCATATTGTTAGCTTGTCCATACATGTCTACATCCTTTGTAGATGTGGTGTTTAGTGTTGAAAAATGCATCATTCTTATTTCTGGAAAGTACATTCTAATTGCATTAGCCTATATTTATCGGCCATTTTCTCAAAATGGCATGTGCCAATCCATTTTTCACAGTCTTCAGTGGAGGTATATTCACAATATTCCACACACAGGTTCTTAGGTCTTATAGCCAGACTTATACAAAGGATTTTTATAATATCTTGTGTCATTTAGATTTTAAGTGTCATTTTATCTGTAAATATAGGCAAAATATACATCTGTCATACATATGAATATTGCTTTTTAAATAATTTAAAGAAATAACAATATCTTGTTAAACTGTTCTTTGTAAGTCTGACCACTGGGTGTCTCATCACAATAGAAAAACAAAAAAAATTCTAGTTTCAAATAATGTGTTGAAAAACGTATCCTCATGATACGCAAATTAGCGAAAAAAAATTCTAGTTTCAAATAATGTGTTGAAAAAAGTATCCTCATGATACGCAAATTAGCAAATATTTAGGGATGTTTAGCCTCATTTGCATATTTTAATAGTTAAATAAAACTTGTAATACAAAAATATCTTGTATTTTTGAATACTTGCAACTGGTAAAGGAAAATAGTAAAGGAAAAAAATAAACCTATTAGAGGGCGGTGCCTGGCCTTGAGTGATTTTCCAACTCTGGTGAAATGATTAGCACAGGCAAGTCTGATTAGACTTGGTTATAGCACCGCATCAGATTAATGCTTTTGTGCTTGTTGTTGTGCCTTTACAAAGCAGAAAGTTGCTTGTCTCCAGCTCCTAGCTGTCATGGGGCCCTCTACACAGCTCGGAGTGTATTATTTACTCTGCTTAATTTCAGCCAATTTCTCCACACTGGCCAAAGACAACAGTTGATCTAGTTTTGATTTACATTCGGTTGAATTTGGGATGTGAATTCAAAGTGAAATATGAAAAAACAGCAGGCCATTAGATTTACATAAATTTAAGTTAGAAAAGTCAACATTTACAGTACTTCCAGTAATTCATTTTTCCATGTTGATTTAACATTATCATCTTTAATGTTTTGGTTAAAATGACATGGAATCAACAGTGATTGAATCATTTGTTGCCCAGTGGATGAAAACTACCACCATATTATGTGTACAAATATGCCCAGAAAGGACTAGGATACCCTGACAAAGCAGGATAAACATGGTATCGTAGTGTTGAAAAGCTACTTTGATCCTGATAGCTTGCAGGCTTCTGATCCAGACCAGCCATAACAACCCTGTCTTAACAGTGTTCAAAAGCTGAAATTGAATACTATGATTCATTGTGTGTTTTTTTTATTACAGTTTTTGTGTGTTAATGTTAGGTTGGATCTAGTCTGCAGTACTGTAATTCCCCGTACATAACCTGCACTGTGTATAAACCGCACCATTCATTTTATAGCTTGTATACAAACCCGAGTATTAACCGCACCCATATATAGAGTGCGGTTAATATCAGAGAATTATGACTCATACATACATTGTACATAAATATTAAGCATCTCTCATAGGGCGCTACCAAAATTTATTTGTTGAAGAATAAAAATTGTTTTTGATAACCCTGTAATGCCAATTGTATCATTTTTGCTACATGAGATTCTGAAACCTCTACATCGTCAAGCATTCATCTGTGAAAAAGTTTGCCGGTAGAAACGGTTTAAATGTAAACTTGTGTATTAGCCGCACCCATGCATTAACCGCTGTGGTTGAAAATGTTTTCAAAATCTATGTATAAGCTGCGGTTTATAAATGGGAAATTATGGTAAAGCCTACTGTCCATGTGAGAACAACTTCAGACGGGAGAGAACATTGGTGGCATCAAACATTGGTGGCATCAAATCTGTCAAGAAAAAAAATTCAGACGTGTCCAATAAAAAGCAATGCTGGTTTTAACATTGTATCGACCTGGTAATGGATAATAAATGGCTGTCAAGTGGATATGGATTTCTACCCTCTGTCTGATTGTGGTTCTATTTCATCCACTTCAGTGGAGTCACATTACATACGATGTTGAAATGATTCCTTTACTTCCTTTACACATCAGGAGCACTAGAGCATTTATGGTGTTTGTATTGGTTTGTAGAGAATCATTAAGTCTTCAGAGTGATAGTTCACAACCCCGTGTCCAAAACGTTGGGGCACTGCGTAAAATGCAAAAAAAACCAAAATGGAATTATGTGCAAATCATTTATCCCTATATTTAATTGGAAATAGTACAACACAAGACAAGAAATGAAAGACAAGACAACAAATGAAATGTTGAAACAGAAATGTTATTGTTCTTGCCAATTTTACATGCCAATTTTGAATTTCATACAAACAACACGTTTCAAAAAAGTTGGGACAGGGGCATGTTCGCTGCTGTGTTGCATCACCTCTTCTTTTAACAATACTCTGTAAGCATTTGGCAACTGAGGAGACCAATTTCTGTAATTTTGAAAGTGAAATGTATTCCCATTCATGCTTGATTTAGGATTTCAGCTGCTCAACACTTCAGAGTCCCCTTTGGCATATGTTTCATTTCATAATGCTCCAAATGTTTTCAATGGGTGACAGGTCTGGACTACAGGCAGGTCAGTTTAGCACCCTGACTCTTTTAATACAGAGCCATGCTGCTGTAATATGTGCAGAATGTAGTTTGGCACTGTCTTGCTGAAATAAGCAAGGCCTTCCCAGAAAAAGAAGTCATCTGGATGGCAGCATATGTTGCTCCAAAACCTGTATGTATAGTTAAGCACTAATGGTGCCTTCACAGATGTGCAAGTCACCCATGCCATGTGCACTAATGCACCCCCATACCATCACGGATGCTGGCTTTTGAACTGTGCGCTGATAACAAGCCGGATGGTCCCTCTATTCTTTAGTCCGGAGGATGTGGTGTCCATGATTCTGGTTGCCTTTTCACTATCCATTAAGTGTAATTGTTCTATGCTTATATTTTTTTATTTGTAAAGTTATGGTTACAGACTCTCTCCACCTCCATACACTTTTATTTTTTGAGTGTAATTAATTTGCCAAAAAAAGAAAAAAAAAAAACTAAGTTGAAGATTTTCTTTACATTTTCTATAGATACCGCAATAATATTGTTACCGTGAATTCTTTTTTCTTTTTTCTCTACATTTTACACAGCGTCCCAACGTTTTGGGAAACGGGGTAGTACTATAGACTATTCATTGAGCAGTGAGTAATGTTATAAACTATGTGAAGGGTGAGTTTCTGTGAAACTCACTCTATGAGGCTGTAAGGGAGAGTGTCATATGGAAAAATAAATTTTCAGTTTACAAATGCATAACTCAGTCTTGCAATATACTGTTCACATGCTTGTGGTGCAAAAATAAATAGCATCTACTTTATACTGATCATCAGTTGTTCCCAGAATACTGTTTAAAGCTGTTCTGTGCATAATGAATGATGGGCACTAATTGCTGACCTTTGAAAAAAAGAGTAGTCTATGCCATATTAAGTTCTTCATTGATGTTTCTTTGTAAAGGTTTTTCATGGCATTAAGGAAAAGACATTAACACCTCTGCTTCACTGAAATGGGTTAGAAGGGTGTGACGATTTGGCCTCAAGTCACTATACCAGGGTGCGGGTGGCAATAAATGATCAGACCAGAGACGAGTTCAGGGGATTTGTTCCCTGTGTATTTTCAGTATTTTCTCTTATCTTTTCTTTCTTCACACAGTTACAAGCATCCTTTTGCAGTTTCCAGCACACTGCAAGTTAAAGACAACAAATGAACAGAAATTTGAATAATGAAGGCTTTTCTGGAGTTTCCTGTACTCTAAGGATAAATCAAAGAAAACCTGACCCAGCTCTTCTGTCCCCACACTTCCCTCCTGCATCAGCATGTCACCAAAAACAACCTGGCAATCAACGACAGCCACACCTAAATAGAGGGCAAAAGGTGATTAGTGGATGCAGCTGTGAACGAGTGGGAGGTGCTACGAGTACCTGACTTCTGGCAGGGGTTCGAGAGCTCCACATTTTCTGCGTTGGCCACTGAACTATCATCAAAATGATAACATCAGTAAATACACAATGATCTAGGTATTTATTTTTTAAATACAAAAATACAGCTTGATTTGGGGGGTAAACTATCCCATCCAGTCACTCTATTCTACTGATTCTAAGACATTGCAGTGTTTTATGAGAACTTCTCTGAAACACCCTAAAAGTTCATACAGTATCTGCTGGTGAATTGCCATTTACTTTCAGTTACTTTCATGCATGAATTAAAATGGCACAAATTGCCTGCAGTTACTCTTGCAAATGACAATTTGTATTATATTAGGAAAGTCAACCATGCATTTTACAGGGAAATTACAGAGGGTTTTATCATTATTGGCTAAAAGACAAGAGATGTCAAAATAGGGTTGACTGTAGAAAAAATGAATAATGAATAATTGCAATGGGAGCTGTTTAAAGAGGTTATTTAAAGAGATTTACACTCATGCTGAACTAAAATAAAACAATGCATATATATAACAATGCATATATATATATATATATATATATATATATATATTATTTAATATGCACTCCAGAGTCCAATGCACTGAGGTCCACACATTGTGAAACAGACATAATATTGGACGCAATGCCAACATTTGATGTAGGCATATTGCTACAACACCCTCCTATGATCTTTCAAATATCTATTTGTCCTTCTGAGTAATCACATCATACTGTTCTCATATAATACTGTGACCATTCATGCTGTGAGTGTGACTGTGTGGATTTATTGCATCACGCCCAGCGCTGATTGCAATCCTGATGACCAACAATTCAGGGATCTAATGATACAGCCAGAGGATTAGACCCCACACTTTAAAATCTGTGGATGAGGGCTGTGCTTCAGGCAAGAGATGGGGCTCCACTCTTTCAGGCAGAAGAGAAGTCACGTTTCATATTGAATTAGACCTCCCATTGGTGAGGTCCCAAAAGATGGGGCATGTTGGTGACCAACGAGCTCCAAGTGTGAAATGGAATAGATGCCATTATGACAGAACTTTAGGAATTCTTCCTAACCATCTCCCAGAAGTGCTGATTGGGGTGCAGGCTAGATGGCGTGGTGACACATTGGGGTCATGTCTTTTACCGTTAGGTCCTCTGAAAGCACTGAGTAACACATTCAGACAGGCAGCTCCTAGGCTAACACAGACACCACCTTAGACAGGGAATCATTTCACACAAAACTCAAGAACCTACCTGAGAATGGTGTCCTATTTGTACAGTACTAGTCAAAGGTTTGGACACATGTACTCAACAGTATTTCTTTATTTTTACTATTTTGCACATTGTAGAATAATAGTGAAGACATGATAACACTGTCATCTATCACCCTGTGAAAAGTCAAATAACTTGCCAGTTGAAAGAGATAAATGGTTGTTGACCTTTATTAATCAGGCAATGGGTACAGAAAAAAATGAATACCACTAACCACTACTGGGGCAATAGTTAGGAATTTCTAAAATTAAGGACACAGTGGTAAACCTCCATGGCAGAGGACACAACTGCATCTTGGTCGCACACGGATGGTTCAAGGGGCACAGACAAAAACAAGGGCACTTGGTTATAGAACTTGGTTGCACTAAATTTCCAAATTTACAATTGGATGGCACCTAAAATCAAAAGGCCTTTATTGACAGCAACCAACAAATGTAACTGCCTGGATTTTGCCAAACTGCATTAGCACTTGGATTGGAACAGGGTGTCAGTTAAAATTAAAATAGAGTAATTTGGCCATGCACACCAGCGGTGAGTTTGGCATCTAAAGCAAGATGTGTATACAGAAAAGAACTTCATGCCTAATATAAAATATGGTGGTGGATTTCATGATATTATGTGCCTGTTTTACTTCCACTGGTCCAGGGGCTCTTGTTAAGGTCTATGGTATCATGACCTCTACTCATTTTTTTCCCAAAACCAGGCTGGCTCTGCCAGGAGGCATCAACTTGGCCAAATGCGAATCTTTCAGCAAGACAATGAACACTCATTGAAATTCACAAAGAAATGGTGAATTGGCCACAAAATCAACATTTTGCAATGGCCATTTGTTTACAAGTCAAATCTACCGGCATTAAAAGCCCATTCCCAGATCAAGCCTTCTTTGCTTCAGTTTTGTAGGACTTTGTAAAAGTATATTGGAAAACTGTACCATGATTTCAAACTCCTCATTGCATTCTGACAAATTCTTAAACCAGACAGTTTTATAGGAAACACCATTATACAGTCCTTACTTTATTTTAGTAACAAAGAAATACCAAAATGTATGTACTAATGTTCTGAAACAATGCATTAAAATACAGTAAATTACATTTTTTATTCATATGGAGTATGTTCCTCTAAGCACTAATTGTAAGTTGTCCTGGTGTTGGCTAAAATGTTGGCTAAAATTAATTGACTAAAATGTATAATGTAAATGGAGATATCCTAACGATGTAAGGTGTCTTAAGAACAGCGTCACATGTCAGTCTTCTACTGAATATATATACTTAATTGGTCTAGATGCATTTTACAGTCCTTCAACCACAGCTAGGTCAATATTCCCCATAGCCCGAGGTCAGGTGTCACTCAAATGAGAATAATTTTATTCTAGAGACAGACACTACAGTAGCTCCAGCACTTCAAACATGAAAACGAGTTGACCTTATAATATTAGATGCCTTTCTCTCTTTACTTTGCAGCTAGAGCGGATCATTAGAGCAGGAGACTTAAAGTCTCCCCAGGGCTCTGAGTGTGGCGCAGCCTTTTGGTCTCCACCACCGCCTAAACATTTACAGTCAACTCCTGGTATGTAGAGTGGCATGATAATTTGGTGTTGGTGTATCACCCTTTTCCCACTGTTAAGCCAAGCCAACAGATCCTATCCAATAACATTTGTACAGATAATGATAGAGACATACGAACCCGTTTCCAAAAAAGTTGGGACGCTGTGTAAAATGTAAAGAAAAAAAGAATGCAATGACGTGCAAATAATTTAAAACGTATATTCAATAGAAAATAGTACAAAGACAACATATCAAATCTTGAAACTGAGAAATGTTATTCTTTTTTTTAAAATATATGCCCACTTAGAATTTGATGCCAGCAAAATGTTAAAAAAAAAACATGGGACAAGGGCAACAAAAGACTGGAAATATAATGCAAAAAAAAAAAACTGGTGGAACACAATAAGGTTAATTGGCAATAGGTCAGTAACATGATTGCATATAAAAAGAGAGGATGAGTCTTTCAGAAGTAAAGATGGGGAGGAGTTCAACACCCTGTGAAAGATTGCGCAGGCAAATAGGGCAACAATTTAAGAATAACGTTTCTCAACTTACATTTTTTGGGTGTTCAGGGTTTTCATCATCTATGGTACATAATATTATTAAAAAATTCAGAGAATCTGGAGAAACCTCTGTACGCAAGGTAGAAGGCCGAAAACCAATATTGGATGGACGTGATCTTCAGGCCCTCAGTCAGCACCGCATTAAAAACAGACACGATTCTGTAGCGGACATCACTGCATGGGCTCAGGAACACTTTTGAAAACCATTGTCTGTGAACACAGTACGTCGCTGCATCCACAAATGCAAGTTAAAACTCTACCACGCAAAGAAGAAACCATATGTAAACGATCCAGAAATGCCTTCTCTGGGCCCGAGCTCATTAAGATGGACTGAGGTGAAGTGGAAAATTGTCCTGTGGTCTGACAAATCAAAATTTGAAATTCTTTTTGGAATCATGGACGGCACATCCTCCGGACTAAAAAGGAGAGTGACCATCCAGCTTGTTATCAGTGCACAGTTCAAAAGCCAGCATCTGTGATAGTATGGGGGTGTTTTAGTGCACATGGCATGGTTTTGGAGCAACATATGCTGCCATTCAGAAAACATCTTTTTCAGGGAAGGCCTTGCTTATTTCAGCAAGACAATGCCAAACCACATTCTCCATGTATTACAACAGCACCATGGTCCCATAGTAAAAGAGTCCGGGTGCTAAACTGGCCTGCCTGCAAACCAGACCTGTCACCCATTGAAAACATTTGGCGCATTATGTAACGAAAAATACGACAAAGGAGACCCTGAAATGTTAAGCAGCTGAAATCCTATGTCAAGCAACAATGGGAATACATTTCACTTTCAAAACTACAGCAATTGGTCTCCTCAGTTCCCAAACATTTACAGAGTCAGAACTGTGCAGTGTGGCATATACAGCATGTAAGCACAAGCTAAAAAATAATCGCTCTGTGCGATGAATGAATTTACTGCAGTAGCACCTGTGCGATACAGTTTTGTGTGTGTGTGAGATAGAGCTGCTTGTTTGTGTGAAGTGAAGGTTTGTGTGTGTGTGTTTCTGTGTGAGGTGACTCAATGGCACATCACTATTCTTCTTGGTGGTTGTAGTCTATTGTGCGATTAAAAATCATGTCTGCATAGAGTCTATACATCCAACACCAAATCCCACAATTCCTAATGAATAATCCCCGGTCTCTCAGCGAGTCGAGGTTGCTAGCTAGATAACGAGAAAATTAAGAGGTATTTTCAAGTGCATAACCAAAACACCAAACAAGCCCACAAGGAAAAAACTAAAGAATCAATGCCAAATTAAATTAAAGGCTAAATAAAAGGGAAAATGTACAGATATAATGCCGATTGGAAAAGGGATTTCCCTTGGCTAACTATTGATGCGAAACAACAGCTCGTTCTGTTGCTGGTGCAGGGAGGCTCCAGAAAAGTTCAGAGTAGACAATCCTTATGTACTGTATTGGGTAACAGCATTTAAAAAAAAGTATAACATAAAAAACACAGCACTTCCCATTAGTGATTTACACTCTTAATTTAAATAATATTGTATGTATGATGATATACATTTAAATTGAGCATTGCACTGCTAATTTGAAGCTGTATACTGTATAATTGACTTTTTGTATACAGTACTTGGTGTCCCTGCATTTATACTATTATGGGCAAATAAAGAAAATGTTTGTCTGAAAATGTTGTTTGTTAAGGTTTGGATTTTGTGTGCCCTGTATGCAACATTAATGTTCTTTGTGATGAACTGCACTACTTCTGGTTGTTTTTAGAGATGGTAACAGACGTTTTATACTCGTGCTACAATTTTGTGCCCTGTGCTACCACACGATCAACCTCTATAGCACCAGTGCTATGTGCAAAACAAGTTAACGTACAGCCCTGAAAGTAATGTTAAAAGAAGAGGTGATGCAACACAGTGGTAAACATGCCGTGTCCCAATCTTTTTGAAACGTGTTGCTGACATCAAATGATAAATCATAAATCATAGTGTTGTGGTTGCCATTATAAATCATAATGGCAACCACAACACTCTAGCAAAGAGCCACTCTATTTAACAATGAAAAAATTCCAAATATGTTGACAATGAACTTCATTAAGGACCAATAAAACTGGGTTAAGTCATTAAGGACCAATAAAACTAGGTTATGTTGATAGTGAACATAATAGCTGCTGATGTGTTCATACTGATCGTAATCTTGTTTTCCAAAAAGATTACATATGCACGTAATTCCTGAGATTCCTGGTCCAGGAGATACCACAGTTAAATACCACTGTTAAAATGGGGAATACAATGTATTCATGAATCCCCTTTCGTGTAAGGATTTTGGGGAAGTTACAGACTAATAATAACAATACCAACATAATAATACCAAAACCATTAAATTATAATTTAAATGTAAGATGCCATTTTCTGACGAACAATCTTTAATAAACATGAATTGATCTACCATGCTACCAGGACCGGATTAAGAAGTTATTTCATGTATAGCTCCCAGATAATTTTCAGCTGTAGATATGGCACAACAATCTTTCAAGTTCCACTTTGATAAACTGTCATCTAGGCCATATTTGTTGTCTAAATATATTGTGCTTTTTAATATAACCATGACAACTTTGACAATTATTAACGGAGATATAATATAAACAACTTGGTTTATATTACATCTCTATATATTATATAAAAAATCTCTATATATTATAGGCTACACAAGGCTACTAAATAAAACATCCTGCATAATTAATGTGGGCTAGCCATGGGCTACTCATCTGTGATGGATGATGCGCTCGTTGTGGCAAAATAGCACATCTCAAGATAAAGTACTTTGAAAAACATTGCTGTTTGTGAATTGACAAAAACATTTTTTATTATGTGTTTTTTTGTTGTTGAAATAAATAGACCTGAATATTATTTTTCTAAAAACTATTAAAAATCTTTTTTTTTTTATACGTTTTTATGTATTTAATATCTCCTCTTGTTGAGGCAGTTGGGGTCCTAGCAGTTTAACCTGGTGTAGCAGGAGATTATTTAGCTTCACAAAAGGAAATGGTCCAGTTCTCCAATCCAATAGGCTTTCTTTGTCCCACCTGAGATCAGAGGGGACTCAGGCACTAGGTTTCCCCCCTAATAGGTGGACATGTTCTGTGTTCTAGCCTTGGCAAGGGACTTATCCAGACCACTTTGCTAAGTGTCGTTTTCCTTAGGGAAATTAATATTGTCCCATTATTGATGGAGAATACTTTGTGCAACCATAGGAGATGGGTCATTGTTCCAGTTAATATCCCCAAACAGCACAGCATATGACATGCTTTTATTGACAGCAAGAGAGGTTTTTAAAGAGGATAACACTTGTATAGCACACAACGATCATAGCATTGGTATTTCTTTCTTACTCTAGATAGTCCATTCACGGTCTTCCTGAGGAAGGGAAATTTGGTTCATGATTAGCCAACTGCCCCATATTTCTGACCAACTGGGGAGGGGTGGCGCAAGGTCCCTACGATAGTGATTACTGTTTTCACTGAAATTCCGATGGTATCCAGCCATTATGAACTGGTACCCTACATTCCACTGAGCCTTTTTTAGTCCCAGCCCAGCAAAGTGAGCACTTGCTCAGTCTAGTCAAAGCTCTTCTCTGTCATGGCACAGCAATGGTGGAACCAGCTTCCACCAGATGCAAGAACAACAGAGTTCTTGCTCATCTTCTGGAAACGTCTATAAGCCTACATCTTTAAAGACTATCTATAACAAAAGCTCAGTATTGCACTTAGAGCTAAGAATCAGTTAAACTTGCCAGACCTTGAAAAGCATGTGCAAGAATAACTGCAAAATGTGTGCCAAGCAAATGCTTGCAGGTATTTATGCATGTTCATGTTAGGGATGTGCATTGGACAAGATTTTACAATCCAAATATTATGTGTCATTATTCGAATATTATGTGTTATTATTCGAATAGTATTCGGTTAACCGAAATACATGTATTTAAGAACTACCGATACAACATTAGTGCTACTACATGACGCGTGAGAGAGTAGGTTTTGTTCTCATGTAACATCGGCTCAATGACCGTTTGTGTGAGAAAAGAGCGATCGCGCATATGGAGGAAACCGTGTGGTTGACACGCAAAACTCGGCTACAGAACTAGAAGATAAATATTTATCTACACATGACATTGAATTTATTGGATGGAGGAGTCTAGAGAATCTAGTTAGCTAAGCTATCCAGCTATTTGCTATTTGCTTAACTCGCCGTTTTCTGCACTCTCAACCGCCTTTTCTGCAACTCTCAACCGAACTTTACGTAGCGTTTTGTGGCCAAATATTTTTTTCCGGAGGTAACATTAATTCAGTGAATATATTCCATCTTCCCTTGAATTAGTTGACTTTCATCCACTTGCTAACATTTGTGTCATCCTGACTGACTGGACCCCACCACACTACAACCCCTTTGATTGACGATTCTAAACAAAAGACACGTGTGAAGTAGGGCATGTTATAAAAACGACTTAAAACGTATACTTTTTTAAAATGTGATGGTATATCGTCATATGTTAAAAAAAAAAAAAAAGATTTTTAATAGTTTTTAGAAAAATAATATTCAGGTCTATTTATTTCAACAACAAAAAAACTATATATACGTAAAACAAAATGGGGGGCAAAATTGAATACACACACAAGTACTCGAATACTAAATTAATTTCGGATAGTCGAATATTCGACTATCCGTGCCCATCCCTAGTTCATGTATGTGAAATATATAAATATATCAACATGTCAGTTATGGCTTACTCCTAAACGACGATCTTTAGTCTTATCCCAGATCTTGCATAGGCTTATACCGCGTGTTTAGATTATGATCATTGACATGGTACAGCTAGACTGCTTATAGTTGCTACCACTAGCTCTGTGGTCGATTACTTTGGATTGCTGACATGCAAGACTAATGACAAGTTTTGACTATGTCTACCTGCATTGATTGATGTGCACCCTGTGATTATTGAGAAGAGTGATAAATGAAAAGTCTATGAGAGGTAGCATACCGAAATGATACTTATTATTTTAAAATACTGTAGGAGTACTTTTCATGAAAACAGACACTCGGAAATTAAATCATCCATGGATAAAATCTAATATATTTTAGTGTCTTTAAATACATTCCTTTTTTTGTTTGGTAACATTTAAACTCACAGTTCCTTCAATATATTGTTACATTTTCTGCATTTTGAAAATAATAATAACTTAGCAAGCAACATCTGAATTCATAGATAGGATGCGTTACTACACCATTTTTCTGATTTCACAGACACCCATTTCAAAACTGAAGAGAGTTATTTTGCCCACTGATTCACCAAACTGATGTAAAATGACAGGAATAGTGTTTCTGGGGGTGGGTTACCACTTTAAGGAATAGGGCACAGGAAGCAGGGCTTTGTCATGAATATATTCACAAGTAAATGCCAACATGTAACAGAGGGACAGTCAATCCATTTACCTGTCAGTACTCGTGAACTGCCTTGCGTGCTGTTATAAAATTTAAACAACATACTAACTGAACAATTAATGAAAGAATTTGCACGCCGCAATGCTTTCACTCATGGTTGCCTACAGTCTATGGGTGTTCAGATGTCAAAAGTAAAACCAATCTTATTGTACTGCATGGCATGGAGAGCCGCACATCATCCAGGAGCCAAACAACTAGCCTTATAAAATGGTCCTATACTGCCATTGCGTATGATGGCTAGATCTAGAGCATTTATAGATTTCATATGAAGCATTTTTTGGGTCTCATAGTTGCTTCCAGATTGTTAAACTTTACCATTATATGGTAATTATATCATTATGGTTATAACAATATCTTTTAACTTCTTAAAAGTTCAAAGTTCAAAAGGTTTATTTGTCATTTGCAATAACAAGTTATGGCAATGAAATGCTTGGTTTTCCTACTCCCGACAGTGCAGTTAAAAGTTAAAAAAGTAACAGTAATTATAATCTAAAAATAAGAAGATAACACAAACTATCAATAATAACACTATACAAAAAACATGCATTAATAATAATAACTATACAACTGTACAACCGTAGTGCAATGTAAAAGTGACAGGTGTGCATGATATAAGTGGCAGATGAGCATGATATGAAGTGACAGGTGTGCATGGGACTATGGATGGAAGGGAAGAGGGGCAGCCTTACGGCCTGAATTGAGCAGCCTTACGGCCTGAGCAAAGAAACTGTCCCGTAGCCTGTTAGTTTTGGATGGAATACTCCTGTACCTTCTGCCTGACGGCAGCTTGGTAAACAGTCCATGGCATGGGTGGCTGGGATCTGTAATGATTCATTTGCTCCTCCTCCTACACCTCTCTGTGTAGAGATCCTGCAGGGATGGCAGGTCAGACCTTGTGATGCGCTCTGCTGTTTTAATCACCCTCTGAAGTGCTTTGCGGTCGAGGGCGGTGCAGCTGCCATACCAGGCGGTGACACAGCCGGACAGGATACTCTCAATAGTGCATCTGTAGAAGTTGGTGAGTATCCTGGAATCCATGCCAAATCTCCTCAATCGGCGTAGGAAGAAGAGCCTTTTCCTGGCCTCCTTCACCAAGATGTTAGAGTGATGAGACCAGGTCAAGTCATTGCTGAAGTTGACACCAAGGAACCGGATGTTGTGAACTCTCTCTACTGCAGACCCATTGATGTGTATGGGGGCGTGGTCTCCCCGCCGCTGCTTCCTGTGATCAACAATCATCTCCTTCGTTTTGCTGATATTGAGCTGGAGGTTGTTTTCCTGACACCACGAAGTCAGTGACCTTACCTCGTCTCTATAGGCTGACTCGTCGTTGTCAGAGATCAGGTCTATGATGGTGGTGTCGTCAGCAAATTTGACGATGGTGTTGGAGACGTGGGTTGCAATGCAGTCGTGGGTGAAGAGAGAGTACAGGAGTGGGCTGAGCACACAGCCCTACTGGGGGAGCCAGTACTGAGAGTCAGTGAGGAGGAGGTGGTGTTGCCCATCCGCACCACCTGGGGTCTGCCCGTCAGGAAGTTCAGGATCCATCTGCACATAGTGGGGTCGAGACCCAGATCCCTGAGCTTAACTGCCAGCTTGTGGGGCACAATGGTGTTGAAGGCTGAGTTGTAGTCAATGAACAGCATTCTCACATATGTGTTCCTCTTGTCCAGATGAGAGAGTGCGGAGTGGAGGGTCAGAGTGATGGCATCCTCTGTAGATCTGTTATGTCTGTAGGCAAACTGCAGCGGGTCAAGTGTTACAGGCATGGAGTCTGTGATGTGAGTTTTAACTAGCCGCTCAAAGCACTTCATGATGATTGGTGTAAGTGCTACAGGGCGGTAGTCATTCATGCAGAGGACTTTTTGCTTTTGTGGCACAGGAACAATGATGGACTTTTTGAAGCAGGTGGGGACCACTGACTGACGTAGCGATAGGTTGAAGATATCAGTAAAGACATCAGCCAGTTGGTCTGCACAGACCTTGAGAACACGGCCTAAGATGTTGTCTGGTCCAGGAGCCTTGCGAGTGTTAATCCTTTTTAGGGCTTGGCAAACGTCTGCCCTGGTCATTTGTAAAGGGCAGCCATCCTGGTCCTTTTGAGTGTCCATGCCAGGGATGATGTTCTCAAAGCGAGCATAGAAAGAGTTCAGTTCCTCTGGGAGAGAAGCCGGCACTTCCCCCACACTGCCTGAATAGCCTTTATAGTCTGTGATGGTTCTCAGACCACTCCACATGTTCCTGGTATTGGAGCCCTGGTAGAGAGATTCTACTTTGACTCTGTATTGGCTTTTTGCAGTTTTTATTGCCTTCCTGAGGTCATACCGGGATTTCTTATAATTGTCCTTGTTGCCGGAGTTGAATGCTGAAGGCCGTGCCTTAAGCATGGCACGGATACCACTGTTGACTCACGGTTTTTGATTAGGGAATGATTTTGTAGTTGTACATGGCACAAAGTTGTCGATACATTTGCTAATAAGACCAGTCACGGACTCTGTGTATTCGTTGATATTGCCTCCAGACGCCTCTCGGAACATTTCCCAGTTGCTAGTGAGGAAACAGTCATGTAAGTCGGCGTCCGATTCGAAAAAAGTCTACTGTTATTTGACATAATTGTTAAAAGGCGATTAACAGTGAAATGCTTATTTACAGGTCCTTTTCCAAAAATGCCATTGAATCAAAATAAAAAATAATTCATAGACATTGCAAGGCATACAGGACTATGCTGGACTCTTCTATGATTTGGAAGAGAGGTGACCAACACATTTCCATATTTCTGGAAAACAAATACAACAGCAAAGGAGAGACCAAAGGCAGAAATCAGACAGATTTGCAAACAGGCAGACTGGACCGGCATTGTGCAAAATAAAGCCTATCTATTTCTAAGTTACTTAGCAATGGGATGCTGTAACTCTGAATTTCTTGGCTTGCAATGTCTCACACATTTATTAAAGCTGGGCCTGTCATCATTGAGAAGTCTTGAATGTTCTACATGCATCAGACCACAGATTGAACTTCTGAGCATGTGAGCCAGAATACAGCAGAACCATGAGCATTTAATATTGGAAATCTCCCAAATCAGCCTACAATGTGCTTCTTATTCTCTGGTTTAATTTAAAACACACAACTTTACCCAGACCTTTATTACTCATTGTCTAGTTAGGCAATAACACAGCAAATCCTGTTTTTGTGTAACTACACAGTGTGTTGAGGAAATTATGCATTTTTAACACACAAATGTATCTTTGCTAATATCAGTAATTAGTTCATTAAATAGGCTTAGGCGAATTATGGTGAAATTCAAGTTATGGGGTGCCAAAAATCATGACATGCAAATTTTTCTGAATATGTATTTCTTGATTGAGAATTTTTTTCCTCTTAAAATATTTGACCTGAATTAAAGGTAAGATTTATAGCATATTTTAAGATCAAGCTGATGAATAAGAGTTACATATTTAAAGTATATTTTTCCAAGGAGGCCAATCAATTCTCCGGGGCACTATGTGTTTGATATAAATAGTATTCTCCATCCCGTATTGCTACAGAATTGTCACTTCAAGTGGCCTAGGCTACAAGATGTTATTCACTGACCAACATTATTGGATATTATTTAAAACCGTTATTACTTCCCTTTATTTTCATGAGTGCCATTTGACTTATAGGCCCTGTGTCTACTCCGGGATATTCATAGCACCGTATCCTATTCAGTCTTTATTCAAACTAGAGTAATCAAAGGCATCCATAAAGTGAGAAGACTATTGGCTATGGAACGTTGCCTGAACAATGTGCACACATTTTTCTTTATTCAATATTACATATGCGTTTGCATCATTTACAGAACAGCCTTTTATCTCGTCTAGCGGGTTAGATTCTGGAGTCGGCTTCCTGAATAGAAATGTTTTCACAGCTGCGTAAAATGCAAATCATGACGGAATCGAAACCAAAGCATGTAGGCAACAAAGTTCCGACATCTATTTATATAGTGGAATGGCCTCCTTTTCCACCTTTTGGTTGCATGCCAGTACTTAGGCTACTTTTATGCTTCATATTGATAACCCACGCCCTTCACATTCTCCTTGAAACTGCGGGAGGGTGGGGGTTGTGTCCTTACCGTCGAAGTCCTTGGAACGACGATGGCCATGACATCCGCGATTTCTTCAAACAGGGTCGGTGCCCGGTGTCCACTGCATAAGTCCGCTCCATCCTAGGGTTGAGGTATTTCTCGGTGTCAGAAAATCCTCTTTGTCTCACCCTGTTGTTCTTCTGTACCCCAAGCACGTGGTGTAGTGGAGAGAGTACTGGTTGTTGTCTCCACAAATGTTTAGGCGCTTTTACGTTTCCCCCAGTGCCGGTGGTGTTGTTAAAGCCATCGCTGCCAGCGACAAGTGGTGCTGGAACTTTACCGCCGGCAGTATCCATCGCAGCTTGCCAAGGTTTTTAATAGACTAGCAGTCTGGGTAAAAACATTCAAATTGAACTCTCGAGACTTTCTCGGCGCGGAGTCTTTGGGCTGTTGTTGCCCGGAGGTCTTAAACTTTGTTCTGCATGAGACCTTCATTCAGTTTTGTTTTAACGCAGCTTTTGGGTTTGTTTTAAAAGTCACTAGAACAGTGCATAGTCTTATCGGAATAACTTATATCAGAAAAGAGAGGCATCACATGTCAATCAGTTCAGTAATGTTGATTGCATCGTTTTGTTCCGAAATACAGTAACATCTCACCATAACATCCATTCATCTATCGGATATACGCTTCATATCCATTTGGTGACTATTTCCGCGATGTCATCTTAATAATCGCCACCACACACTCCAAACAAGTTCCCAAATACCTAAAAACACTATTGCCATCTACACTGTTCTATGGAAAATAAATCCTGGTTTTCAGTTATAATTCCATCTTTTGATATTGCAATATGAGTAACGCCCCGTCCTTTGTCACTCTTGTCGCTTCGGTAAGAACCTGAGCGAAGTATAATTCCAAATGCTCCACGTCTCTACGTCTACGCCCATTTCAGCAAGGTGCTTGTGTGACGACTGCTCATCCGTGCTCACCGCGACAGGGATCAATTGGATAGACTACGTTGAGCCTTCAGTCAAATCTATCACGACTTGAATTATATGTTTCTGAAATAAGATGTTCCGAAACCATGCAGTTGCAATATTACGCACTTGATGCGTAAAAGTATGCATGGAGCAGGCCTAAAATCATCATGTGCGGCATTAGGGCATGTAAAGATATAATAGGAAAGCGGTTCGAGCATACCTAAGACAGGCGACCTTGGTCTCCTTATTTTGACCACAACACATATAGTGAAGGACATTCAGAGGAACGAGTGGCCTAATGTCAAGGCAAAAATGGGGATCAAACAAAATGTTGCGTGAATGTCTAATCCAGGTGGCCTCACAATATCATAGTGGAGTGATAGAATGCCTATGTTCACTCCCTTTGATTCGTATTCACGGGTTAAAATGATCACATTGGAGGTGGAAAACAAGAGAGGCAAGTGTATAATTTATGTATTGTTTAAATAATATATTGCTTTGCACAGTTTTTTGAATGATTTCTGGATTCGCTGTTGATTTTTAAAGTATTAACATAACGTGTTATTTTATTTTTCAATCAGATCCAGACAGTGCAAACAAGGTTATTCAACTTTAGATAAGCATTCATTACTTTGCCATCTTAACAAGTAAACACTTCCCCAAAAGTTCAGAATAAACCATATACTGCATTTCATTTTACTCCCCAAAACTTACCTAGTGGCTCTGTTTATAGATTGTCTGTAGCCTAATTCAAGATTTGTAGACTTCATAATTGCTCTACACAATATTGTACATGTCTAAAAAGAAAAAAGTACATATAGGTGTTAAAAAGTTTTGGTACCAAAAACTGAAAAAGAATGTACATTTCAGAGTTTTTCTGACAATTCAAAGGCATTTCCAGGGAACAAGTAATGGGTTAACAACTTACAGCTGATCCGCAACAATGGAAGAAAATTAGGCTTGAAAGTTGATGCTACCAATTCCTACAAATCCTACACCAATTCCTACACCTTTTGTCTGTATATAAGCACTGTTGGAACAGACTGTGTTACTACACCCTTTTAAGCATTATTTGGACAGCATTGTACTGCAGGAAATAATTTATTGCTATCATAATGGTGAGAAAAAGGCAAACGTGTAGGTCTTTTCTTTAGAGAAATTGCAAAGAATGCCAAGGTGTCAGTCAATACAGTTTCCTACACAATCAAAAGGCACTTGGAAACTGGAGGAAATTCTGACAGGAAGAGGTCTCACAGACCTGAAGCCACAACAGAATCAGAAGACAAGTTTCTGAGAGTCAACAGCTTGCGTGATAGGCAGTATACAGGACAACAGCTTCAAGCACAGCTTAACACTGGTCGAAATAAGCAAGTTTCAGCGTCAACTGTGAAGAGAAGACTTCAAACTGCAGGTTTGACAGGTCGAGGGTCAGTAAGAAGGACATTGCTAAGATGGCAAAATAAGAAAAAGAGGCATCCCCTTGGTTTTATGGACCTCTGAATCAATCGATGAATCACTTGCACAGAGAGAGTGGCACCCTGAAACAAAATGTCTACTACAGCCATTGCAGAGCCATGCAATACACTCTGTTGTGTGCCTAGTTGGTTCCTCGCAAATCATAGAATGACCAGCACAGACTCTATGCTTAAACCCTATCGAGCTGGTTTGGGATGAACTGGGCAGACGAGTGACAACAAAGCAACCTGCAAGTGCTGCACATTTGTGGGAACTTCTGCAACAGTGTTTGGAAGAACTTTCCAAACAATATTTCAATATTTCTATTGTAGAAAGAATGCAGCGAGTGTGTTTGGCTGTTATGTCTGCAAAAGGGGGCTACTTTGATGAGTCAAATTTACAACCCCGTTTCCAAAAAAGTTGGGATGCTGCATAAAATGCAAACAAAAACAGAATGGAAAAATGTGCAAATAATTTATCCCTATATGAAAATACACTGCTCAAAAAAACTAAGGGAAGACCTAAATCACACATTGGGAACACCTAAATCACAAATATATTAAAGATCAAAATCTTTATTGTACATTGTGTAATTCGTTGAGAACAAAATGATGTCAAAATAGTCAATGGAAACCAAAATCACCAACCAAATGAGGGTTGGATTCAAACTCACACCCAAAATCAAAGTAACAATTGAAATCACAGGCTGTTCCAACTTGAGTGAATTTCATCACAGTAACTCATAATGTGAGTCAGTAGTGTGTATGGCCCCCACGTGCCAGTATGCACTGCCGACAACGTCTGAGAATGCTCATGATGAGATGGCGGATGGTGACTTTGTTGCTATCATCCTGGTAGGTAGTTCCTACATCACCCTTTTTGATTGTGTAGATATGAAAATTTCTGTGCATCCTTTTTTCAAGTTTTTTCACAGTTTGTTGGAGTGAAGACCAAAAATACCAAAAATGATCAACACTGATCATGCCAAACACGTATAGTATTTTTGCTATTACCAATGAGTATATAGTAGAGAAATGTGAAGATTAAAATGAAATATGTTTCCTAATATGGTGATTGTTAAATGAGAAATTTGCCTATTTAGAGGAGTTCTGAATGGTATTTTTGAGCATTCTGTTAAAAGCACAACAACAGTTGTCTTTCATTCTGTGAAAATGTTGGTTGTCCTACATCTGGTGGCTGTCTGTGCATTAAGTGTAGCTTTGTGGACACCCCTGTTGCCCTAATGTACTACCCATGTCACACAGCTGAGAGTCAAGTGGAGATGAATGCATTTGGTTCAATCACTTCACTGATGAGCCACTTGCAAGTCACAACTACAGTAGCTAGTTTGTGCTTGCCAGCTGGCAACAGGGCGGTAGATCAAAATACTCAAAGAAAGTTCTGTTAATTTCAATGGCTGTGGAAGAAATAACTTGTATGGCCACCATCTGGTTGTTGCTGTAACGTGCCCATTTGCCAAAGTGTGCAACTGTGCTGTATCGAGGTGTGCCGCAGTGATTGTTACTTCCCACTGCCTGGGCAGCAGTTGCTTCAACGAAAAAGATTACAGGCTACCACCACACAAAAAGACACTTGGTAAGTCAGTGGAAAAAAGGGCAGGTGCCCGGATGTAAGTAGACTTCAATCTGTGCAATGGCCTGCACTCTGGCGGTTTGGTTTTTATGGTTGGTTAGAGGGCAATTTGAGCAACTGTTCTCCATGAATGACAAGTCTCCTGAGCCCAACCCTCAAGGATCAAGGTTAATAACAGCTTATTAAAAGAAAAAAGTATTACTTAAACATCCTCATAAAGGGGAAAAATATTTTAGACCCGACTGTAGGCAATGACTCAAACCCTGGTTTCCAGAGCGGAGAGAGCAATGAACATCCGACTCCACAATCGCCACCATGAAATTGCTTTTGGTATATTTTCCATTTCTTTGTTTTCTTTAAATCAAGAAAGTACAAGCAGTGTGTTATTTCTTCTTCTCCCCCTGCTTGGTTTAAGCCTGTGACACTGCAAACTAACTGGCCAGGGACTCCTACTTCTTTAATGCCAATAGCACAGATGCAATCTCCTCAGATAATATAGGCTTGGGACAGAGCAGTGGTTGCTTTGTACACGCTATGAGTGTAGACAAGGGTACAGTTCTACAAGAAGTGATTGATCTGGCTCCATCTGCCTTGATGTCTGTCAGTCCATCTTTCCTGGGGCAAACTGTTGCTTCATCCACTATATTTTAATATTACTGTCCTGGTACTGACAGGTATTTATAACCTATTCTAGTTAAGACTGTTCTCTCTTGCATTGTTCCAAATGCAATTTAATTAGAATTTGAAAGGGGTAATTTGTCTGCTTTCCAATATTCCATAATAGTTTTCCTCTTCGTCATCCCTGTTGAGTTATAAATGGATCAGGATAGAAACTGAGTTACAGTTTTTCTCAACCACTTTGGCTCAATTCTCGATTGAGAATTATTTTTTTCAGAGTTCAAATCTCTGAATAATTAGTTTCTTGCTCAAACCAGATTAGAATTTCTTATTAATTTAAGCAAATTGCACATTTTGGCACATGTGTGCAAAAGAATAAGTACAATTGTCCACAACAGGCACAATACTGTACCTACATGCACATGGCTTGCTGAACAAAACTCATTAGTTGATTCTGAGCTATCACATGCAAAATGATCTATTCAATTATCAAATTCTGTCAGACATACTTGTATATTCCATAAATATCTATGACATTGAATATTTGTGAAGTTGGCAAATTACCTGCCAGGTGACATTGTAATGAAATAGGAATCGCCAAGAGGTGCATCCCAAGGGAAAACATCAGATGAGATGTTGATGAAAATCTCTTGCCAGACCAACTAGAGCGACAGGATGTCCACCAAGAAGATGGGAACTTGTTCTGTCACGTACCATGAGGGAGGTGCAATTCATTGTTTTTCACAGAACTGCCGCAGGTTTTTTCATTGTTGTAATTTTTTTGTCATGGATGTCATTTTATGGCGAATTTTCAGCCCACTATCTATGACTTTATATGTAAGTAATATGTAAAATTTCACATGCAAATGTGAATTTTCTGTTTACATGTAACACCACTAAATTTACTGTATTCATATATACATTGTATACACAAATGTGCATATCCTTTTTCTGTGTACTACACTATTCTACAGAATTTACTTTTTCCAGTAAACCTTTACCTACTGTTGAAACTGGTATCTAAACAGCTCAGTGTGATACACAATAGCATTCAGCTAGATGAAACTGACATTCTTGTACAGTAAGCAGTCAGTGTCAACAAAAAATAAATAGTTTTAGGTGAGTTACTACATTTTGCAGACATGCCATAAAGTTGTGATGTCTCATGAAACATTTGTGACGATTGCACTCTCAGTTTGGAGAATTTTAAGACTGTTTCAAAAAATGGGCCAAAGCAATTGAGAAAAACTGTAAAACCCTGTGCAGTATTGTATTGGTTAGAATTTGCTCAACATTTCTTCCTGTTGTCCATAGAGCAAGAAATACAGGGCGTATCAATTACAGTTTTTCCCAACACAGAAAAAGGGTATGCACATTTGTATGTCTACAGGAAATGTAGCGATGATTCGAGAATTGAGCCAAAGCGATTGAGATAAACGGTAACAATAATGGTTAGAAGAGGCAACCTAGTGGGTTTTCAAAATATGTTTTTTAGATGTGTGATTCTGTACTAAGGTAGCAAACATCACTGACATCATTGGCAAGAATATAAAGATACACAGGAATACTGAAATGGCATGTAGGACAAATATGCCCTTGTGTTGGTGGTGACACTAAATAATGCTTCTGAATTGCACAATGAAAAAATAATTAAAAATGAAAAAGTAGTTGTTTTGCAAACGGACGATAACACTGCTGCTGTCTGGCAGCCGAACAAGGTGCATGGAAACAAGTTCGGCCGTATTCCAGAGCGAAATGGTGCTTTGACATGAAGTCATTATTTGAGAGGTAAATTAAAGTGATTTCTGAAATCCAACACCAAATGCCTGAGACCAAAATTTTGACAATCTTTTAATGTGTTCGCGAAGGCATGAACATTACTGTTGTTGTCGTGTACAGAAAAGATCTCGCTTGAGAAATTTGAGTATGTGGAAAGACTACTGAACAGAAACCATCAACATGAGGCTAATCTGAAGTCTCCTCTTGCTGTCTTTAACAATCCATTTATCTGGATGACAGAATTCTGACATGCTCAAACATTGACAAGCATCCTCAGTGGAAGAAAATAGTGATAGGACATGCATGCGTTAGATAGAGGAGAGCCATTGTGTCAAACCACTGGACAATGGAATATGTGTAGCATGTTGTTGAAGAACAAGACACTTCTCTCCGATCAGGATGTTTGTGATCAGTGAAGTGTGGCATTGTACAGACAAGGGACTCTATCCATTCTATGAATTCTAATGACATGGTCCTACATATTGTCTCTGTCCGAATACAAAAACATTGCTCGGCCGCAGAGCACCTGTCAAACCTGATGTGTTCTCTAATGTCCAGATCAAATGCAGCATTGTGGATTGCATTAATCCTCAGAAGCTGGAAGGTTGTGTTCCTTTTTATGATGCTTTTGGCTGTGCTTTAGGCTTCGGTTTGTTTTTCCCTTTACTATCTTGGGTCTCTGAGAATTCTTTAACCTAGGGTACCTGTGAATGCAAATCTCCCAACTTATATACCTCATGTGACTCTCACCTTACTTCAGGAGATGGCGTGTTATTCACAGCAACTGCAAAGGGCTTAGCTTCCCCACACATTAAAATACTGCTCTAACTTTGTTTTGTTTGTTTGTTTCCAGTACTATCTTGGAGTGGTGTTAAAACATTTGTTTTGCAGTCACATTTAAAATCCTCTGAGCAACCAAAGGGACACAAATTTAAAAATATTTTTTTGTGAAATCAAGTTTGTTTGTGATTAGAATTGTTAATGCTGCCCTGTTGGTTTATGGAGAGCACGTTTGATTGTGAGACAATGTTTTTTAGGAGAAAAAATACAAATATTTCCCAGATGTGGGATCCTGATAATGAAATAAGTCAATTATTGTGCTAGCAAAGATAACTCTATTACATTCGGATGACTCAGACTTCAGGAGGCAAGTGAGTCAGGGTTCACTTAAATAACTCCTGAAAACAAACAAACAAGAACATGAAAATGGTGTAAATGTAGCTCAACCAAAACAACAAAGCAGTATTCACTGAAAACAGTGTAAACATTACGTATGGTAATTGCATTTGTACAAAACGAGCAGAGTAAAACACTACAATTCAAAGCACACTGAGAAGGGGAGGAAAAACTCTGTTGATTTTGAGAACTCCTAACCATAGTTTTATGTGGCAAAAAGGTTGAAGCCTTTAACAAACACTTAAAGGAGAAATGCACTTTTCTTAACTTTAATACATTATTCCGTTTTCTTTAATGAGAAATTACAAACTTTAGTTCACTTTCACTGCTGCTATCAAAACATCACTGGAAGTAATCAGGATGTGTGAACATGTTTAAAATAAAAAATATAATCTCTAATGAACTACATATATGCCTTGATGTTACTGATACATTGTTTGGCTTTAAACAAAATAAACATTCTCACATACCATGACTTACATGGTATACCATCACATACTTCCATTGATATTTAGCTATCAGTGGCTAATGAAAACTGAAGATTGTAAATGTCATGGCATTTAAATTTCTTAGATGACACAAAAATAGAGATTCCAACTGTATAATATAATTGTGCTTTTTCTTGCATTCAGTATGTAGCTGGAGAATGGTGAGACAGCTTGATAAATTTAGTTGGAGACTGTGCCATTCATTTTCTGGAGAACCATTGCATGTTTCTATTGGTTCTGCATGATTAACAAGGCTTTTCCTTAAAGGATCAACCATTAATATCATCAGCCCACATAGCTCAATTACAGGCCATTAACATTAAGACTGGACCCTCGCCTTTTTCTAGCAAATGAAAATATAAACAAGATCTTAGAAAATTAATTATTTATATTGGCGTGTATTGTGTGTAAGTCACCATCTATCAATTTTAATCACTATATATAATTGATGGGATATGTTAAATAATGGGAGAAGTGTAGAAGGCTCTTCATCATATTTAAGTATTTGATTCTGATGAATAACTGATTTGTGCATGCCCACAGCATGAACAAAAAAGATAAAGCAGCTCTATAGTTGGGGGTGCTGAAAATTATGTGACATTCCCCGCATTGTTTTCCTTCCTTCCTGGTGTGCTTTGACGTAATGGGTGGGTGAGGCAATATACACCAACTACTGTGCCACACACGTTTGTACTCGAAGTCATACTTCATTGTTATACTTACAGGAGATTCTGACCCAGGCTAGGCAACCCGGTTCCAGGACAGCTGCAGGGTGGGAAGGTTTTACCTTTTATCTGGACGACCAGGTGTGTTGAATTGAATCAATCACTGAGCTGACCACCACACCCAATTAATCAGTTCAGTGACATACAAAAATCAACACAAAAAGCGATTTTCCTGGGTAATTTAATTTCTGCATACCCTGCAATTCTCCATGAGCAATGTTGCCTGACTACCTCGACTAATCAGATGGCAGGGCATGAACAGCATCAAAACCCTAACAGCCTTCCTTCCTTCTTGCCAAACAAGTCACTTGGGGCTCTTGTGTAGCTCACTTAGTAAGAGCATGGTGCTTGCAGCGGGTTTGATTCCCACAGGGGGGCCAACATGAAAATGTAAGTTTCCTTCAACATCAGTGTGTATTAATTCTGCTACTACCAAAACATGGGTATTCTTTCTTCAACTGTAGCAATGAATGCTTTTGAGGGAGTGTTTTTCTCTTGACTGAACTTTGAAATGTACGATAATAAAGCATTTATTCCATGAAGCAGACAAAGATGAGAATGACAGCATACTGCTACACAACAAGCAGGTGGGCACTCTATAGAGTCCAGATGACTGTCTGATTGAACAGTGGGTCAGGTCTAAGTGAAGTCTAGATGTCGTGCCAAGCCGACACCACACAAAAAGTTGTTTCAAATTTGCCTCTTACAATAAGTAACCCAAAAGTAGTTTTTATGAATGTAAACCTAATCCCCAGTTAAAGCAGTTTGTAATTTGTGCTGATTACTGTCCGATGTACAGTTGGTGTGCGCATTTCCCACGCCATGAATGCTGAATGGAAACAGTTGCTACCTGGCATCTGTAGGCTCTGTACAACAGGCGCCACCAACAGATGTGGTGAGGGCTAACAAACCTAACAATGTCTTTATGTTCCAAGCAGAGACAAAACATGCATTCTGAATTATTCAAACTGTAAAAATGTTTTTCATATTGTTAATATTATTATTCCCCAAGGACTGTTAACTCCACAGTCCGACCTGGAAGGGGTCTCGATAATCAGCCTTATTAACTGTTCCTCCCAAGGTTGAAAACTCTAGAAGGACTGACAGATAAACTAAGGGCAGATTGTTCCAACTCGCCGCCTAGGCTGCCTGTCATAGCAGTCTCCTGTATATTTCATGGGGGGAAACTAGCAAATTACATTCTTGCTCACTAATCAGGCTATTAGTCACACCTGAAATTGTTCCACTTACAGTGCATACTGTTATTGTCTGTTTTTGTTTATTAAATCTGATATATATATATATATATATGCGTGTAAATGTGAAAAATCAAATGATAAGACGTCTATGTATTCTGTCACATTCTAAATAGTCTAAAATAGTGGAATCTAATTGGTTGGAATCATTCAGTGATAACTACTTTGCGTGGATGTTAAATATGAAGCTGTTGTGACATTCCATGAGAAATCTTAAGTAAATTACTAAGTAAGTAGTTGGAATGCTCTTTTGGGCATGTGTTACAGGAGAAAACCTTTTAAATCAAAATATACACATAATATACACGGAACTTAAAAACCAAAAGCAAACTATATAGGAAAATAATTTTAAATCTCCATGAGAAAACAAGGTAACTAACTCCAGAAATAGTTGGAAGGCCCTTACTGTTTTTTATGGGTAATATAAAATTTATGTTCAAACTAACTCCTCTTTTCCTTTATACGTACCAAACCTAGTCAGCAAAGAATTGTGAGTTTTAAATGATGAAAAAGTACAATATCTGTATCCTTCTGCAAAGTGTATCACCTCATATATTTAGACTAGCTCCCTGAACAGGGACCCAGTGAGATGAGAAAGTGTCAGCCCAATATTACTAGGAGAAATAGAGTAGTCCTATGGTTTCATTTCATCTAAACTCTTAATAACTACACATACAACACAGGCTAGATACAGGCATAAATTCCTTTAGTTTTGACCTCTTTAGTAAACTATTGGGGTGACTAGATTGATTTCAAATCCATACCTCAATAATGCTTCCAAAGATGAGTATTGTGGGCTGGTTCTTAGCAATGTTAGAGCAAATGAATCACTAGGTAGCGAGGTTATAAAGAATGGGATTGGTAATATAAATGGTATTTGGATCAGGCAAGCAAAGCAGGATAGGTTGAAGGTGGCAGCCCAGATCAGTGGAGCCGCTGGTGGAGTCACTGGTGGAGCAGGCTGGAGAAAAGGAAAAGGCAAAAGATTGATACGCAATAGTGCTAATGATTGGAACTTAGAGGACAATGATTTGTCAGTGTACAGCCACAGTACTGAGTACAGGTATGGGAGATATAGTGTCACACTTCTACACAAACTAGAAATTTGACCCATCTACAATCTATTGTGCATATTTTCATGGCTGGATGAGGCATAGACTAGAATTATAGCAACTCATATCAGTCTGATCAAAACAGATGTTCTGAATTGTTAGAGAAATAACTTAAATACAGATCTCTGTCTCTTTGGTCCTAAAAATAATTATAATAATGTTTAATTGATGTTGATATTTATTCTAATCCAGATCAGGAAACAGTGAAAGCCAATTATGCTTATTTTATCGTGCTCCCCGATTCATCTGAATTATTTAGACTGATTGTTTAGAAAAGTTACATCATATCATTTTGACATACAATGTTTTTAGATTGTAGATGCCTCTTTATGAAGACTGATTGAGACGATAACATTTCTCTCTCTCTCTCTCTCTCTCTCTCTCCCTCTCTCTCTCTCTCTGTGGCTGGTTAGAGTAGACTTTGGTGCTCTTTGAAACCAAAAGCAGACGGTAAAACATGATTTGAAGGTTGAAATCTTCATAACTGAAGGCCATGATATCGACATGAAAAAATGTTTTGCAAACTTTGTTAAACTTTGAAAATATTGTTTGTCTTACACAGTAAATTTGCTGTTGTTAATTTTAATTAACACTACGGCCAGTACCATTTTGCGAAATATCTTCTGGATCTATTTGTTGATTCCCTATATTCCCAGTCTTCAACCCAACGTGCATCATCATGCCAATTTTCATTCAGCAAATCACCAGCCTTCATTCCTCCACAATTACTTGTACTCGCAGCTGGCTGGAGGCTGTATTGACAGTACAGTACATTACCAAGGGAGAGTGGGGATGATCATGTCATTACAGATACCTGCCCTCACTCTTCTCCAGGTCTAGGCGTCTGAATTTGAAATTATGTGCCATTGGACACTAACTGGCAGCAGTTAATCAGAAATAACAATAAGATCTCTTCCTGGCAAATGAAAAATAGAGGGGAGGTTTTTATCTGGACTATACCTCAATCAGGTTGGTGTTATATTGTAAAATAATCTGTGGACTCCTATCCCACCACCTTGATCATTATCTGTTATAGAAAACAGATAGTGTGTGGACTCCTATCCCACCACATTGATCATTATCTGTTATAGAAAACAGATAGTGTGTGGACTCCTATCCCACCACATTGATCATTATCTGTTATAGAAAACAGATAGTGTGTGGACTCCTATCCCACAACATTGATCATTATCTGTTATAATGTGTGGACCTGTCTATCATTGTGATATTGCATTTTGTCTAGTAGGTCACTCACTTGCACAGCCCTTTGCTCTCTCTTGTTCTCTCTCTCTCTCTGAGCACAAAAGCGACACGTTAAACTTTCTGTTCATACAGAAAACTGTATGAAGTGAAATGTAACCTTGACTCTCCACAGGACTGTCCTTCTTTTCCCCTGCCTCCTGGATTTTAGACCTTGACGCAGAAATCTAGGCTCTCAGACCACTGCGACGCATAACAGAAAGAGAGGCTCGGAAGGGGGAAAAAGTCAAATTTCAAGGGAAACGGACAAAAGGAGATGTTTCAAATGACAAAGCAGCCTAAGCATTAATGTTCAAGTCATGCCCGACCGACCAGTGGCGTCGTTTGGCCTGGGTTTCCGGGGCTATAGCCTCGGATCTTTTATGAATAACCCCGGATCTCAAATTGACCAAAAAAAAAAATAGCCCCATTCATCTATTTGATCTATTCATCTATAATTCCGATCGTGCATTATGACAATGTAGATGTGTAGGCCGTTAGCATGTACATCAAAATTTTCCGCGTGTACATTCAAAACCCTGTACTTTCTGTCCCGGGCAGGGCAGGGGGGTGGGATAAGCCCTAAATGTATTGTGATCCTAGCGATCCCTCTGCTACCGACTTTTGTTGGATGTCTCAGAAAGGTTGGTATAAATTGTCCCAGCACCATCTGGAATCTAGGGAGGAAAGTTATAGAAGGGTGGCCTTGATACATTGCTCTCTAGCAATTACTTTTTGTGGATCATGTATCTGCAAGATAATTGGGGTTGTTGCATGTAGAGTCACTAGTGTGACAAAACAGCACCACAGCTTGGCGGGGAAGAGTACAGATTTCCTGATCATCAACTCTCCGGAATCAGCTGGAATTGAGACAAGGCCAAAGTCACAGTTTACAGTTACAGTGTAAAACAAAACTGATTGTGGTATAGTACAACTAATATCTTCCCCATAAACATATCAGCAATCAGACATATTGCTGATAGTTAGAGCTCATTTCAGAGAGAATGAAAACACTAGATGGGGTTGTTTAATTTACACTACATTTACACTACATTTTCCGAGACATCCCCACCAGAGATTTGCTAGTGTGAAGAACTGTATCAAGTTTCTGTGTATAATATTGATATGCATGCATATCAATATGCTTGATTTTCCATTGATTGACACCCAAAATCCTACATAGCATGTTTGGAACATGCTGGTGTGAATTCAAACTATATGGAAATGATTATAAAAACCAAGATAAGTTGCTGTCCAATGGCACACATGGTACATTGAGGGTGTCTGTAATGACGTGAATATAATTATCATGGAAATTGAGACAAAAAAGTGGGTAATGGTTAGAAAAATAGATAAACTGATTAAAAGGAAAGTGCCAGAGGAATCGAGAAAAGGACACAGGTGGAAGTTAGCATCTCAACTGGGGAGCACAGGCTCATAGTAATGGCTGGAACCGGATTCAGGGAATGGTGTCAAACACATGTCATACAAGGTCTACATGTTCATTACCCTTCCCTTTACTTTATTCCAGACAATATTATGAGCCATCCTCCTTTAACCCACCTCATGTAGAGCACAAGTATTAAGGATTGTCTGATTACAGGTTCGTTGTGAAAATCAGCTGTGATACCAACTGTTCAAAGGCTATTCACTTCTGTTGATCTCTCTCCTATTCTCTATCTCTCCCTTAATCTCCTCTCCCTCTCTCTTTATCTTGCTCTTTTTTTCTCTTTCGTCCTTCTCTGTCAGTTTCTTTTTTTCACTAATTTCACTGTCTTCTTTCTCTCAATTTTTATGATATCCAGTTTGTGACTACAGCTGTCTTTTTGCAGCATCTTCCAGTGAGCTCAGTCCTTGTAACAGGTTGTGATAACTGAGAGATTTCCTGATATGAGGTGAATCCCAAAAAAATAATTTATTTTATCATGAATGCCATACATTTTGTATGATTCATAATTCATGTGAATGGGATTTTGAGGACCAATCTGGCATAATAAAGAACATTCGGAATAATATCCTACGTTTCTTTTCAAAATGTCTTTGTGGCACCCTGATGAATGCGATAATGATAAAATGATAAACAACGAATTACTTCACAACCCCAAATTCCCTCCAGTGTCAGGAGACTATTGTTTTATTTGGCTTTTAATACTGTGTGACCATTCTAAAACTCTTTTAATCCATTTTCTTCTTATCTGTGATAGATGTTTCCCCTCTGGATTATTTGAATGAATTAAACTCCTTGCACTTTCAGACTCCAATGGACTTATTTTTTTATGTCCTGTCCGTCAAAATGTTGACATTGTCTCAATTTGTCAGCCGTTTTCCCTTTTGACATTAATCTGTACTTTCTCAAGGGTATCTTCATTCAGTGCGTTAAATTCATCCACTCATGCATTATTCAGTGTTTAATTCATTTTAATTAGATTATTCTATCTGCCAAACAGGATGCCCCCTCAAACAAGCACAATATTTAATTAACTTTTTTTCTTCAACCTTTAACCAGATCACGTTTTCAGAAACACAACAATAGACAGTCACTGGTCGTGACTGCCTTGTGTTTGTTATGCTCCCTAAAGGGAAGCCTATATAAGTCCTGAAAAATCAAAGCTTGAAAATAGAGAGGTTAATTTTTTAGAACTTGATCTTTCTACTTTTGCAAACTTATGAGGCACAACTAGTTCAGCCACGCATTATCTGACGTCAGGATCACTCCTACCAGTCTCTAAAATTCAGATTTAATATGGCAGTCTATTTAAGTCAGTCAGGGTACTCAGTCTATTGCTCTGCTGGCAATTTAAGCAGGCAGTTGCTTATCCCACCCACCACCCCAGCCGCAACTATTTAGTTCTGTTTCCTTTTGTGGGTGGATTGGTATTAGCTAACTTGCTCATTACCATAGGTATTGCTATTAATAATATTACAGAGTTAATGTTTCTCATGCTCTCAGATGACTTGTCATATGTCTTTTACTCAGGGATGGTTTCTGTCTAGCCACTCTGCCATTAAGGCCTGACTGATGAGGTGCCGCAGAGGTGATTGTCCTTCTGGCCGGATCCCCCAAATTTGAGAGAAACTCCAAAGCTCTGTTGATGTAATGGTACATGGAGAAAACATGGAATGACCTGAAATTCAGTGGTTGTCTCAGAGATTGCATGTTGTCCCATGGCACAGTGAATCAATTCTGCAGCCAGATTATCATCATCCCGGATAACTGTTGTTCTGTAAACAGTGAAACTGGACTGGAAGGTTGTGCTTGATACTGGCACAGTAGCAGTAAGCTAGCTGGTTATGCAGCTTCAACCCAATATCAAGGACTTGTGACTTTTCATATAAACATGTTCTATAGCGATTGTTTGGCAATGTGACACACAGATACTTGGTGTAATGATAAAATGTTTGTTATTTGGTAGATCAGTGTAGAACTGTAGAATGAATACCCTCACATCTTGGTAACATTTTGCCAATGAGTAAATTGTAGATACTACATATTCCTTATATATTCTCATCTATTCTGCCTACATGGGGCAGAGATGTGTTCCATATTATGAAGACATTAAAGGAAGTTTGTAATGAATGCTGATTGTCAATACTTCTCTTTAATCCAAGGCTCATTTACTTTCCCCTTGCGAAACCAGATCTGTTTGGGCAGTCAGTACCAACTAGATCTGGACATTCAAAGGGGAAGCCAGTCTCTGTCTCATCCTTGGGAACATTCTAGAACTATTCACTTGTGCACAAGTGCATTTGTGATACATTATTTGTGAGTGTTGACTTGGGTCACTGCAGGCTCTTTCCATGTATGGTATAATTCACATCACCATTTATCTAGGGCTGTCACAGTACAATCTTGAATGTTGCCTTCATCTTCTCTGCCTCCTACAGCAGAAGAGATAGAGAAAAGAGTGAGAGGGGTGAGATTAGAATTTATAGGCCGTGATATGATGGCCATGTTGAAGATCACGAGGCTGGGGATCGCTTTGCCACCTGCAGGGGACTGCTACCACTGAATGTTTAGTGATGCAGATTGTTGTTCAGCCTCAATTGCATGATTTTGAATAGCTGGGTGATCTGTGAACCATCCAAGTAGCAAAATGTCTGCGGATGTTTTACTATTTGGTCTACATTTTAAAATGTATCTGTCTTTCTATTAAACATTACATTTGCATAACAAAACATCACCACAATCTCTATCCTCATATTCAGCTGTTACAATGTCATAACTATGTAACAAGAGCACGTACAGGCCAATACACTCCGTAAAACCCTCAGCCAATCAGAGAAACATGCATATAAAGGTTTAAACAGGCTCGTTCTCAGGTAGTTATTATTGAAATGGATGTGTCACTGTTGGTGTTGAACTAACAAACCCACTGCACAACATTGCGAATTGGATTTCCTTGTGTTGTTGCGCTCTAGCTACACCTTACACCTTGTGACAGCTTGGACTCCTGCGAGGCTCAAAGTAGAAGTCCTTAGAGTGCATTTCATCGCTTCAGGATTCCAGGCTGGCCTGGCTGCTTGAGTGAGCAGCTTGATAAGAACCAGAAAGACATTGAATGTGCTTCATAATAAAATATCTCAACAGTAAGTATGAATTGAACATCACCAAATTTGAGTAGAAAAACTAGTTAGTGGTAAGAGAAAAATCTTAACCTTAAGAATAATAAGCCATCTTCCTGAATGCTGAATCCTAGTCTTCAGTCACTAAAATCCATAACCGAGTCACCTGTCTTGTGTGCCCCTTATCAAACAATGGCTGCCATGTTTTTGGATGCTCAAAAGCAGCCTAGCCTACAACTCTTCACCCTTCATGTGTTTTGTCTGTAAATTATACAAGCGAACAGACGACAGATAGAGAGACCTACAAAATGTACATCTACAATTCTTTGTCATGCTGCACCAAGCTTGGGTGGAATAACAAATGATGTTTTCCTGGGCGTCTGGTTCTGTTTGGAGCTGCCTGCTAAGTTAATTACTTGTCTTAAAATGCAGAACATTACCCTGCCTGCACATACATGCATAAAAAGTTAAACGAGCACAATCTAAAAAAAACAATTTGCAATGTTTATCCTGCCGCCGTCTCAGTGATAAATCCTCAGCCATTGTCACATCTGTCACCGTTCTGTCACTGAGATTGAAATGAAGAAACAACTTAGAAGTGGATGAAAAATGTCAGATGTAATACTGGTGTAATACTACAGCTGCACTTAATATATCATAGTTGAGAATGTACCATATGATTACTCCACAGCTAGCTTGAAATCTAATTGGTCCTCTGTAGCATGGCTCAAACGGTTAGAACGTATGGAGGACTAAATGTGTCATATTATGGAATATAGTAATACAGTGAATACACATTGTATTTTCGTTTGTATTTTCATTGTTGTGGGACAGGTGGACTGTCAGTGGAGGAAGATAAAATGTTATCAGCAAAGTGGTGTTTTTAGTCTATAAATCACTGAATGGTTTTGGCTCCGAATACATTCCTGATAGGTTTCAATATTATAAACCGAGCAGGGCTCTTAGATCTATGAACTCAGGTCAGCCAGTAGAGCTCAGAGTCCAAACTAAACATGGAAAAGCTGCATTTAGCAGTTATGCTGCACACAACTGGAATAAACTACCAAAAGATTTTAGACGTGCCCCAAACATATACATTTTTAAATCCAGGTTAAAAACACTTCTCTTTTCATGTGCCTATGACTGAGCATTTAAACTTAACCACACAGTGGGTCTTACAGTTTTTATAGCTTCCTCATAGAATCTATTAGAGAATCTACCTGTTTGTTTTTTGTTTTTATTCTATTTATATTTTCTTATTCTGTTTCATTACTATGATGTTGTTTTATTATTAAGGTGGTTATAGTCCCCCTTGTTATTTAAGATGGTTAGAGTCCCCCTTGATTTATTGTTTTTATTCTAGTATTTGTTTTTATTCTATTGCATTTTTATATTTTTCTTTTTCTTTGTAACATTGAATTGCTTCTACATATGAATTGTGCTATATCAGTAAACCTGCGTGCTTGCTAGCAGCATCGCTCTGAGAGTCGGTTTCATTAGCCCTCCAGCAAACAAGACGAGAGTTTCTATAATGTTGTTAATTCCCATTAAGTTATTTCTGGTCTCTGGCGACATCCCTTGTGCAACTCTCTTCCCTTCCTATCGGCTGAAGTTCCAAACAAACAGTATGCTTGGTCCCCTTCTATAGCCCTAATTGGAGGTCAGGATGGGTACCTGGGGAGTTTTGTTTGGTCCATCTCTGTTCTCTTATTGCATTCACTCTGGCCACTGTTGCATCTGTGTAGCCATGGTGATGTACATAAGGAAACTCATGATTTTTCATCAGTACAAGGCCCTGATCTGTCGGCCTGTTTTTCTGTTGGGTATTCATTAGTCTGGATTGTGTCCCCTCTCTTCCCCACTGATGCCACCCTCCTGGGGCATTATACTTGTCCTCCTTTACTTCCATTCAACCCCTCTCCCTCCTTTCTCCCTGTCTGACCTTTCCTCTCTGTTCTGTGCTCACTTTTCTCTCTCTATCTCACTCTGTCTTCCTATCCCTCTCTCTGTCTCCCTCTCCTTTATTTACTTATCCTTGTCACTCTCTCCCTTTCTCTCTCTCCCTGAATCACTGCCTCTCTTTATCTATTCCTCCATCTCTGTCCCTTTCTCTCTGTCCCTCCCACTCCCTCTCTCCCTTTTTCTCTCCCTCCCTATTTCCCTCTCGATCCCGCTCTCTCTCCTCCCTCCCTGCTGTGTTTATCTAATTCTTCCCAATCTTTTACTACTTATCTCCCAGAACATTGCAACCATTAGCTATCCTCTTCTCTCTTCTGTTCTCTTTTCCCTGAAAAACTTCTGTCTTCCTCAATCTAATGTTTCGATCACACCTATAGCCTCATTGCACAAAATTGTATGAATGCATCATCTGGATATGTGTGCACCAAAAGTTCAACATTCACATCTTGCTGCCATTTCTGCCAAGCCGTCTACACATACAATTTGGTACATAGGCCTCAGTTGGATACAGCACCCAGAATGCACAGTGATTGCCTCTGCAGAGCAATGCTGCAAGGCAAACTATGCTTACCATTGGAAATTAATTAACTTTGGTGTACCAAGAATGAATGACGCTATGGGAGTGATTGATTTAAACACCTGAAAATGCCACAGTACATCAGTATTTGACCCTTATTTATTCCATTACAATATATATTGCTTATATCAATGAATCATGCTGTCACAATGTGGCATGGGTAGCAGGACACAGGCACAGAGGTTTCAAAAGCAAAAGTAGTTTAATCAAGAAAGACTAACAAGCAGCACAGCCATAGACATACAAACACACAATGACCAACCAGAAACACTGGGGCTGGGGGAACTTAAATAGGGACACAAGGAGGGGCAAACAAGACACAGGTGTAAACCATAATACAAAAGGACAAGCTGCATTCAAAATCAAAGAGCAAAAACCAAACAGAACAGGCCATGTTCAAAAACTAAAGCAAAATCTAAACCGAACAAAACAGAACATCACACATATGGCAAATCAAAAGCATTGTCATAAGCAGGGCATTTGAAGTCTGATGTGTCTCCTAGTTTATTTCCTCAATAAACTATAGAATAGAATTAAAATCAGGACTATTCTAAAGATGAAAAATGCTCAGGCTGTTAACTGCCCTTAATACCGTATAAAATAAGAAGTCAACTCAGCTGCCTAGTTACAGATGACAAGCTAACATTCTTATGAAATCAATGTCTATTTTGTAGTTACTATCAGCTAGTTAGATCAGGTAAATGTATTGCTTGCGTGTAACAAAAAATAATCAATCATGATTCAAGCAAGAGCGCTGACATTATCAACTGAATGTTATCTCAGTTTCCCTTTTGTTGCCACCACTACAAGAAATGGTTATGATTTATGATTGTTTTACAGAGACGTACTTTCATGCAGAAGCCCTACACAAATATGAAGAGAAATAAATGTATATAAAAATAAATAAAATCATTATGGTCACTAAGTGGAAAAAACCCAATTAGGAAAAAAATATTTGACACGAAGAAAAAAATTGCATGAGGAAAAAATAAATAACTTGTGAGAAAAGTGAGACAAAATTACATTATGGAAATAGGGAGAGAAATGCTTTAGGCATTTGGTACTTTCAAGATCAAACCTTTTCAAACTGTCACAAATCAAGTATGCAAGGGTGTGACTAAAAGTCATAAGGTCCCAGCATGACTTACTCCTCTTTACCATCTCACCTGTCAACTCTCTACAATGCAACGTCATGCATCCAAGAGTTTGCATGTCACAACATGTACAACTTTGTCTATCAAAGACAGGGCGCGTGGTGTCTTGTTAACACAAGTATTTTGTAAGAAAAGTAAGCCTGAGTACCAAGAATATGTACAAGGATAGGAGAGTAAGGTGAGCTATATGCTATAGCGAAGTGTTTCTGAAACTACGGTTCAGGGACTAAAGTGATTTTGGATTGTATATTAGAGAGTGGAGAGTTATGAGAACACATGAAGAATCACACTATTGGAGGATAATTGGATTCTGCAAGGATGTCCAATTATATATTTTGGTACTGACTTAATGACACTGAAAGATTATACTGTGCAAGATTTTTTTTTTTAAATCTGCGAAAGCAGTTTCATGGTGAGGAAAAATTCTCCTCAAGAATTCTCTGGTACAATATGGAATTCATGGTAGACTCAATAAAGGTAAGTCCTATGTAGATTGTGTACAGTTTTTGCCAAACTTGGCATTGTGGCCAAAGAATTCCACCTTGGACTCATCAGTCCAGCACAAATTGTTCCACGAGATTTGATCTTTACCTTGCTGTTGTTTGGCAAACCTCAGTACCTTAGTGTCTTGATTTTCTTCCTGATCCCTTGATGTTACCCTGGAGTTATTAGAGTTACAGGGTTATTACTTCTATGAGCATCTTTCGGTCAGCTCTTGGCCTGAATTTGGCGGAACGACCTGTCCTATGTAGATAGCCAGTGGTCTAGAATTTTCTACATTTGTAGAAGATGCGTCAGACTGTGGAATGATGTACTTGGAATTGCTAGGAAATGGCTACATAACCCCTCTTAGACTCATTGGCATAAATAATAATTCTTAGGGCCTCAGATAGGTCTTTTGATCTTGACATGTTGTGTTAATATGCACCCATATGGGTGAGACCATACCAGGCCAAGTTTCAAATCTTTATGGAAGGCTGGACCCTGCCAAGTTATTCTCCAACATGTTCTAATCATTTGCACCTGTTTTGGTGCACGTGGTTTTAATATTAGCCATATTATGGTGATGTTAAGAAAATTGCAATTATGATTGTTTTAAACGCTTCAATATTTTGAAAGTTAAATTCTTTTGGTGTTTTTTTTAATCAGATGTTTTACCTTTATCAGTGAATGTGGTTGGAAGTTGTGTCCAAATAAGTAAAGTGTCCAAATAAGGAAATGTCCAAACAAGTAAAAAAGTCAGCTTTCCTGGTGGTGTTCATTTTCACATGACCGTAATTAACTGGATTAACATCTGATTCTAGTTGCTGATGGTATATAGTTAACATTTATAGATTAGAGAGGAAAGCAAGGTGTGATACTGGTAGAACTAGAACACAATTTTCTCATTATGGACTTTAATTATTATTTTTTATAATAGATTAAAATCCATGCTTCATAATGTATAGCATTAACTTTAACACTGTTTAATTGCCTTGAATCATTAATAAAGCACAATGTATTCCACATGTTGTAAATCTACAATATAACTACTAATTATCAAAGAACATATAACAGAACCAACACACAAAGTAGAGAATATATTTCACATCAGTCCTCTCTTCGGTACTAAATACATCAGGAGCAACTGGATGTCCACACAGTTAACACAGAGTATTTGTTCAGTGGCTGCACTTCGATTGGGCTGTGGAGAGTGGAGCAGCATATTGTTCATGGTGCCCCTGTGGGACATTACTGTAGAGCAACCAATAAAGCACAGTTTCTATCATCAGGGAAGGAGTGCAGATCTAAACACCTTTTCCTTTTAAATAATTCAAACTCTCAGATTAAAGCTTTGATAACAGCTGAGGAGAAGTCAACCATATATTGTATGTACTACTCTGATGCTCTGAGTTCACATACTGTACAGGGATGGGCCATGTTCTTGCCTTTCTGTTCTGTCTGTAAAATCACACAAACAGGCATAGCTTGGTTTAGTAACATTGGTCTAGAAGTGATGTCTGATCCGTAAACCTCAAGCGATTCACCTAAGAACTGTGTGAACAGGATTATACCAGGCAGAATGGAACCTCTGCTGTGAGCAAGGTGAGACTTTACTAATTTACTAATTGCTAGCCTTTTGTTGGTATCTAGACTAACCCTCCAATTGGCAAATCATTTCCATGCAAGTATTCTGAACTTTGCGTGATGAACATTTTCCCAGCAGTGGTGTGTTTGCATGATTTCTACAAACTGATGTAATGTAAATTAATGGACATTTTCCAGTTAAGTTTTTTTCATGTGCCAAATGAAAATGCAGGGCAGCCGATGACCCTGCCGATTGTACCAATGTATTGTATTACCTCGGTAGTGATCAGCCAGACCCAAACCGGATGGGGATTGAAGAGGTGAGGATGGACTTCACAAATGATGCATAAAGCCTGACCAGGATTTACTGGGAGACCTTTTACTTTTTATGCTGCCTCAAGTGGTAGATCCACTAAGGTGCCTTTTTGTTGATCACTGTGGTGTGGTCCTCCAACCTGACGTTGTGGGAGATGATGCATACATTGGTGTAGAGTAACGTGGAGTGAGAGCAAACAGCATGCTTTCCCAAGTCTTAGTGTGAGGACCAGAGAGACGGTCAAACGGCTCCAAGTATTCTCTTGATATGATGGTGATTTTGTCCATGTTTGCGCAAAAGGTTCCACCGTCACTTTTCACATAATTAATTTTTCTGGCACAAAATGTTCCCACATATTGTCTTTGCACATTAATAAAACCATTCCTGATTCCATCACACCCGTCATAATTGTTTTAATACCGCATTGCTAATTGTACAAAATTGTGGACGGAAACTGTTCTTTTGGTGAGTTGATCCGCTGTTGTATAAATTACATATGCAACCCCATTTCCAAAAAAGTTGGGATACTGTGTAAAATGCTACTGAAAACAGAATGCAATGATGTGCAAATCATGTAATCCCTATATTTAATTGAAATTAGTACCAAGGCAACACATCAAATGTTGAAACTGAGAAATGTTCTTGTTTTGCAAAAAAGTTGGGACACAGGCATGTTCGCCACTGTGTTGCATCATTTCTTCTTTTAACAATACTCTGTAAGCGTTTGGTAACTGAGGAGACCAATTGCTGTAGTTTTGAAAGTGAAATGTTTCTCATTCTTGCGTGATATAGGATTTCACCTGCTCAACAATTCAGGGTCTCCTTTGTCATATTTTTCATTCCATCATGCACCAAATGTTTCCAATGGGTGACAGGTCTGGACTGCCGGCAGGCCAGTTTTGCACCTGGACTCTTTTACTATGGAGCCTGCTGTTGTAAGACATGCAGAATTTGTTTTGGCATTGTCTTGCTGAAATAAGCAAGGCCTTCTCTGAAAAATATGTTGTCTGGATGGCAGCATATGTTGCTCCAAAACTTGTATATATTGTTCAGCATGAATGGTGCCTTCACTGATGTGCAAGTCACCCGTGCCATGTGCACTAATGCACCCCCATACCATCACGGAGGCTGGCTTTTGAACTGTTTGCTGATTAACGTTTCCTCATTAGCGTTCATAATTCCCAAAAATAATTCAAAATTTTGATATGTCAGACCACTGGACAATTTTCCACTTCGCCTTAGTCCATCATCATTGAGCTCAGCCCAGAAAAAGCTGCAACGTTTCTGGATTTTTTTATATATGGTTTCTTCTTTACATGGTAATGTTTTAACTTGCATTTGTGGATGCAGCGATGTACTGTGTTCACAGACAGTGGTTTTCGGAAGTGTTTCTGAGCCCTTGCAATGATTTCCACTACAGAATCGTGTCTGTTTTTAATGCAGTGCCACCTGAGGGCCCGAAGATCATGGCTTTCCAATATTGGTTTTCGGCCTTGTCCCCTGTGTACAGAGATTTATCCGGATTCTCAAAATCTTTTAATGATATTATGTACCGTAGATCAGTTGCTCCCAACCTTTTTCAGTTACTGTACCCCCAAAAAGATTTTGTACTGCTTGGAGTACCCCTGAAGTACCCCCTCATGTTAATTTCACTAGTAAGCCTAAGGTGTCATGAGTGTTTTCAAGTACCCCCTGTGGAGAGGCCAAGTACCCCCAGGGGTCCTAGTACCCCTGGTTGGGAACCACTGCTATAGATGATGTGATCCCCAAACTCTTTTGCGCTGAGAAACATTATTCTTAAATTGTTGCACCATTTGCCTGCGCAGTCTTTCACAAAGTGGAGAACCCCTCCCCATCTCTACTTCTGAAAGACTCGTCCTCTCTGGGACGCTCTTTTTATACCCAGTCATGTTACTGATCTGTTGCCAATTAACCTAATTAATTGTGAGATGTTCCACCAGGTTTATCAAATTCAAAGTGGGCATGTATTTTTCAAGAAACAATACGATTTCTCAGTTTCAACATTTGATATGTTGTCTTTGTACTATTTTCTATTGAATATAGGGTTTAAATGATTTGCACATCAATGCACAGTGTTTTTCTTTACATTTTACACAGCGTCCCAACTTTTTTTGGAACAGGGTTGTATAAGGACAATAAAATATCAGATGCATGTTTATTGTAACACTTTGTTATGGTACCTGGCATAGATCAGCTCCCAATACAGAACTGCTCCCAATTATTTTTGGGAAAATGCAATTCTTCTGTAATAGTGAATAGTGATATATTAACATTATGTTCCCTTACATAATTTATTTGTACATATTTATGTGAAATGATCAGCATTTCCTATCTCACAACAATAAGCATTTTTGTCAACTTTGATTGAAAATGTCTCAGCGTGTAATGAGGGAGCATGCTGTAGGACTATGAGAACGAAGGACTTTCAGAAAATAGTACTGAGGCAGCATCTGGCTGAGGGAACATAGATGAGAGAACATAAGACTTAGGGAACATTGGTCTGAGAGAACATAGTGTAGAAAATTAATTTATTCTATACTTATTTATTCATTATTTTATTAGAAGGGTTTTGTACTCTGAATGCTTGATCAATTACATATACTGAAAAACTTGACTCTCTCTGTCAGCAACTTATAAGGCCAATATCTGTGTTTAGGGGCAGGGATGAATGAAATGTCGGCTGAGCAGGGCCTGGGCTCCTTTCAGCAGTAAGAGAAACAGGCCTCTGCCTGTGCCTAAAACCGCCATAAGAAACTGTTCTCTAGGAGGAAGCTCTTGAACAGCAGGGGGTTATTATTCCTTACATCCTACAGGTGAACAGAGCTCTATTCCTTATTGGGAAGAGCATAATTAACTAAAGTCCCCATATAGTAAATGTCCAGATTGATATATCTCAGTCTTTCACCGGGTTGTCTGGGCAACAGACATTCTATGATTACCTATGTCTTCTGGATCTGTCTGTATGCAACCTTGCATTCTCTAGGCTACATCATGGCAACAACAATTCTTTGTATGTACATTTTTACAAGTGCTGATGTCGTCACCCGTACTGTTGGAAGAGAATATAAGCTTGAACCTGAAATGCCATAATCAGAACAATCTGTCATGACTTACTCTGCTGGTCTCTGTACTCATTCTCTGTCAATGTTGTGACGATTGTTCCCGTGGATCCACGTAATTAAACTTGAAATAATCAACTGTTATACGAACGACTGAAAAGTTTTTATTTTAATAAATCGTGAACATTTTCCATCTTCCACAATAGGACTGAGAGAACATAGGGCTGAAAGAACATTTGACTGAATTAACATAGGAATGAAGTTAAATAGGGCTGAAGGAACATAGGGCTGAGGTAACATAGGGCTGAGGTAAAATAGGGCTGAAGTAACATAGAGCTAAGGGGACATAGGACTGACACTGTTTACTTAAAACAAATTCCTGTGTGCCATATCACCTGTATACAGCACACTAGCCACAAACTGTACAGACACTGTAATGTTATCACTTTAAGCTGTCATCAACACACACAAACACAAACATCAGATGAGCTGTTTTCTATGCTCCAGTGATTTTATGGATCAAGGATCTCAGGCCTTGTGACTTCACGTTAATAGATGGATGTGCTGCCAAGAACTGAGACTCGCAGCAGGGTTGACACACCCCGTGTCTGTGTCTGTGCGTGTGTGTCTGTGTGTCTTTGTACAGGTTTTACTGTACTTTTGAGGAACAAAAATCCCCACCAGGATAGTAAAACCAGACATTTTCACCATTTAGGAACATTTCTCCGGTCCCCATGAGGAAAGCTATTCTTGGCTCAGGCTACTGCGCACCGCACATATTCAGGCTGTTTTGCACTGCACATATTTAATGCAAGATTAAGGATTAGGGGTGAAGTTTAGGGCTAAGAAAAAATAGGATTTTGAATTTGAACAGTTGTTAGGGTTCTCACAAGAATAGTAAAAATTAACTGTGCATAATTGTGTGTGTGTGTGTTTGTGTGTGTGTGTGTGTGGTTAGGTCTTACTGAACTCATGGGGACCAAATGTCCCAATGAGTATAGTAAAACCAGAAAAATTGTCCTCATTGGGACCTTTTGCCGGTCCCCGTGAGGCAAAAGTCAATTTCCGGCTCAGGGTTTAGGTTTAGGGTCAAACTTACAATTGATTTTAGAGTTAGAATTGGGGTTTCTTTAAGGTCCAGGCATTGTTGGTAAAGTTTAGGGTTAAGGTTAGGCATTACATCTAGGTAAAGTCTAGGCATAAATGTTACTTTATTGAGGTTAAGCTTAGGGTTAGGTTTAGGGTTAGATTAGGGTTAGGTTAAGGTTGGGGTTAGGGTAAGGGTTAGGTTTAGGTTTAAGTTTAGGGCAAGCGAGCATGCAATTTCTATTTTCTGGTCCCCATGAGGGTAGCTGTACAAACTTGTGTGGTGTGTGTGTGTGTGTGTGTGTGTGTGTG
>JACXGI010002328.1:0-11670 GCA_016801175.1 Esox masquinongy | reverse complement strand
CCCACAGCCTGCCATTTCTCTGGCTGTCCTTTTGATATATTCGCTGTTACGTTTTTCAATTAAGTTTCTGACAACTTTTGGAGAAGAATGAGAGAGGGATGAGAGTTTCTGTGGTATTAAATTAGCTGTGTGGACATGAAATGAGCTGAGATATAGTTCCCCTACTTCTAAAAGGTCATGGAGGAAGTGTAATGCTTCATATCACCCAGCCACTACTGGAATATCAAGTAAAACATCTATGACCGCTCAACAAGTGTTGCACGCTCTCTGCCCCTTTACTGAATCCTTCTTCACAGCCATCTCGTCCTTCCACTTTACTCATTGTATTAGCTCAAATTATTTGAACCCAAGCCTCAGGTTACTGTTTTGCTCAGGTGGTATTTCATGCAGAATACATTTTTTACTCCCAATTTATGTCACCAATTAATGATTTTAAATGTTCTAATAAAAAATTGCAGTTCTTAGTTGGTCAAATGAAATATTCTTGAACTGTATGGTACATGGTTTTGAATTTTGAATCAAATAATATTGCATGCTAATTAAGTAATTGCACAAACTACATTTTTATTGGTTAGCTTTTTTCATTATTATGTTTGTGGTTAAGTTGGTAGTTAATAGGTAAATTTTCTATCCGTTGTGGAAAGCAAATAACATTTTCAACACCCGCATTCCTTTCCCTTCAATGATTTTCCATCCTCCCACCCATCACATTCTGTCCCACCACTGGAGAACAAACTGAAAATAAGTCTCCTCAGGCATCTATATTTCTTACACTAGTCCATGGTCAGTGGTAAACCCAATCAATTGATCTCAACTCCAACCTTCCTTTGTTCACAGACCAGGACATTTTTCCCATTATTTTATTATGTTATTGTTTTCCTTTGTACCACTGCCCTCCATTCTAACCTCCTTATCTATATAGGATATCTGCTGACGCTTCCCAAATATGCAGAAATGATGATGGTGGGAGGCACTTGTGCCTCACAGACTGACATTTAAGAAAGCTTAAGTTCAAGTAACTCCGCTCATTCTTCTGCATCAGCCAATCAAATTTGAACATCAAACATGCAAGCACACTCCAGAAAGAAGAATCTGCATAATAGTAGTCACAGTAAAGTCACTTCCTTGTGGGACAAGTATCTGGCAAAGTCATCTGGCACCAAACTATACACTTCAACTGTGAGAAGAAACACTGCAAAAAAATAGCCAATGGAACAAGACAATTTCACTATTTTTGAGGAGATATTTGCTTGAAATAAGTAAAATAATCTGCCAATGGAACAAGACAAATTACACGATATTCAAATCATATTTTCTAAAAACAAGCAGTATATTCTAGCTTGTTAAGAAAAATGTACCTTGTTTTAAGAATGGTTAGATTTTTTTACCTGAAAACAAATTAAATATACTTGATAAGACAGATATTTTTGCAGTGAACCTTTTGGAATTTAACTTGTTGTAGCTAAGAATCAATTCTGACAATTTCTTCTGATTGATCCATTTCCACTATAAGCATACACTTTTGTGCAAGATGCTGAGCAAGTACTTCACCAGACCTCCTTCTGTCCCTTAAGAAGTGATTTTTAACTACTGTTCATCAGATGCAAAAAGCGTTTTGGATCTTCCGCTGCCCAGTGTTTTAAATTTCTTTATGACATTTATTCTAGCCATCTTACAAGATACCCAGAACCTTTTAGACAACACAAAAAATACTTTGTATACCGCCCCAACAGCCACAGCATCAGGATTTTTTTCTCTCCCGGTGCTAAGGGGGAGCTTGACCAATATGTGGGGGTGCTAACAGAATGGCTGGTTATTTACTTTTACATACATTTAAAAATAAAAAAATACTCAAATGCTTGAGTGGGCTTAACTGGGCCTATGCAGATTTTTTAACATGGCTATAGCACCCCCTAGTATCAGTGTAGTGCTGTGCCTGCGCCCCAACAATTTGACAGAAGACACTATCTTGATTGCACTCCACAATGCCCTCTCCCACCTGTACGAGACGAATACCTATGTGAGAATGTTGTTCATCAACTAGAGATCAGTGTTCAACACCATAAGACCCTGCAAGCTCATCACTAAGTTCAGGACCCGTCATTTGCAATATCAAAAAATGATTTTTTTTGTTATTTTAACCTGACGAAAGTTATTGGACCGAAACGTTGCCATTCAACTTTATTCAACCTTTGGTCTTCTCCAATGCACCGGTCAATTTGCAGGTGTGCAGAAGCTTTGTACTTTCAAATTTACCCAAAGACAACAGAAAAAAATCAACAAACTTTTGATTCAATAATTGTGTTTTGCCCATTCAGTGCATTGCCAAGATAACTTGTGCTACATTCTTGAAACTACATTAATTCTGAGAGGAGGATAGAAGAATAGCCTAAAGAAGCCAAGCTGAGTTCTGGGAATAGGAATAGGCTTGGAGCTCCTCCAAGTGGTAGCAGAAACCAGATTGTCAAGAGAAAAAAATGAATGCCAAGCAATAATGGATGTTCAGGCTGGCTGGTTTAATACTGCTTTATTGAAATCTCTAATGAGTAGATAACAGAAAAGGGTGGCTGACCTAATGAAAGGTTGATGATAGCCATTATAGAACATGTACGATTGCACATTATTTTCACGGTAAGTATTCATTGTGGACAGATGTAATACATACTGTTGGTTCATCTTACATTTGTAGTTCCAAGGTGTAAACCAGTATACTAGTGCCCTCAAGTGTAGAAATGAAGTAGGTCAAAATGACTTAAAGAGGTGCAATTAAAATTTTTTAGGAGATTACCAGCCAAAAAAAGATGTGTGACTGTGTACTGTTTTGGCAGAGTTAATTAACAAATACAGTATTTACCACGTGTGACCCCACACAAAAGACACCAAAATCAAAGCACATTTAGAATAACAGATATACATTTATGACTAATACAATACCATAATCCTATCTTCCCATCCTCAATACAAAAAGACCATCATCCTACAGTTAGCACAAGCATCTGCATGATTGATTCATTATCTCCAGCCAAGTAAGAACTGATATTTCTGTCAATATTACGAAATAGGAAATACAATTTAATTTGCTGGAGGCAAACATGGACCCTACATGGGCATTTAGAATTAAAGGAGGCCTCAGGGGCTGTAGCCCAACTATCTATCAATTGAGAGAGAACGGCCAGGATCTGGAGCGTAACATTGGCTTAAAGTTGGAGTTTAAGGACAAGTAAAGATGTTTATGAACATATGGACTGGCAGAGAGTGTATGTATCTGTGTGTAACAGAGAGATAGTCAAAGAAACAGAGTGAAAGAGAGAGATGGACAGAGAAAGGTGATCGCAAACCATATAATGGCTTATGGGGACAGTCAGAGTTCAATGGGGCAAGTAATTACAGGAACATTAGTGAATCTAGGCCATGCCAATTGTGCTTCTATAAACAGTCCAGTTACTGAATATAGCAGTGTGGTTAGGGAGTAGATGATCCAGGGAGACGGTAATGAGTGATGAATAACTTTATTCAAGAAGATTTTGAAATATCTAAAGGCTATAGAATGAGGTTTTGAGAAAGAACAAATTTAACCTAAAAAACACTGTCTGGTTACAACAAGGTACATCTAAAGAAAGGAAAGTCCATGGTAAGTTAAACATGAGCCAAAAATGTAATTCCAAATGATATTTACATGAAAATATTTAGGCCTATTTCATTGTCTTACATCAGATGGCACTCCTCCACAACACTCATCCCTCAATCAGTGCAGGTGGAATTGTTATTTGACACGAGACAATGGATCTATGTCGGAGCATTAATTATTTTAAATTTAACAGGAGTTTTCAGAGTGGGAGCCCAAGTCTCAAAAAAGGCTTGTTTAGTCAACCATAATATTTCACTGGCTTTTTGGAAGAGCTCACAGAGCTTGTTTCTACACTGACAGCTTAGTTACGACGATTGGTATCAAGGGACCTAACGTGCCAAGAAAATATTAACCACAACATTACATCACCGCCACCACCCTGTACTGTTGACACTTGGCAGGAAGGGTCCATGGACTCATGCAGATTATGTCAGATCCTTTCTCTGTCATCATCATGATGAAACAGGAGCTGGGATTCATCTGACCTTAGTTTTTACTCTCATCTATTGTCCAGTGTTGGTAATGTTGTGACCATTGGATCTTCTGTTTTGTCCTTTAAGGGGGCACCGGGTAGAATCCTGACTCTATCCTGCCTCTTGTTACTCAACACACAGATTTTGCTCAGTCATGGCAGATGTTTACACCGCTTCATGTGCACCACCAGGAGCTTGAAGCTCTCTGTCTCCTCAGCTCAGGACTGTTGATGTGGATGGAGGCATACTCATCCCTCCCTTTCCTGTGACACATTATCACATCCTTTGTCTTGCCTGATGTTGAGGGAGAGATTGCTGTCCTGAATTAACTGTACCACTGTTGTGTGAATGACCAGTCCGGCTGGTAACAAACCTCAATCTCTGTTAATATAGCAGTCATAGGCCGGGGATAATAACAAGCTTTTCATATGCCAACAAAACTGTTTAGTTACCAAGGGTGATTACCTTTCAAGTTGTTAAGTCCCTTCAGATATTTATTATGTGTATTATCTCTGCTTGCCCTTCTGTGAGAGTATTACGCTTCATTATTTATTACAGTTACTGACTGAACATCCTAGGAGCTGAGGGAGAAAGGGCACTCGTATTCACAAGTAAAGGACAAAAAGTAATTTACTGAGTAGTCGATATGCCTTGTTTCTCTGTTGGCCCAGTGAGTTGGTCCTCTACATTGAAACAATGGACTCTGTGTGCTCTCACCTGCCTGTGTGTGTAACCAGAGTGGGTATTAGGAGGGTGAGGTAGATTTGCATGCTTGAGTTCACTTAGTGACACCTTCACAAGGCGCCCTGCCTGTGTTCCACATAGGATTATATCTATGCTTTCGCTCTCAGCCTACGGCCCTAATTTCCCTCAACCTATGATGCCTTAGCTCTATGCTAACTGTCACTAAACCAAATAGGCGGACATGAGAGTATGTTTAACTGCTAGCAAATGTGGAGGAAACAGGGTATGTACAATGTGTAAGTTCAGAAAATTCACCAGAGGAGCGAAAGACATATCAGAAGTCAGTGTAGGAAAGTCTGTTCTGTTCAAGGTATACATCCCCTATCATGTGGATGCCCACCTGAGCACACAGGCTATTGTTGAAATATGGAGTGACTCCCAGCAAAGCCATTGAAGAGACATTTAGAGTTGCCATAGGCCTATTGGTGTTTTCCCTGACTAGCCATTTTTCACCCACACACTCAGTTTTTGAGGATGTCCTGCTCTATTCAGTTGCGCCATATTCTCTCTATTTCTTTCTAATAGACTTACTGTGCGCCAGAGAATATTGAATGCATTATAAATGTTTATATCCTGCCACTGATTGGTGCTTTTGAAGAACCTTATTCCGGATTTGCTTTGAGTATTGCTTTGTCTTCTTGAGGTATTTTTGTTAGGAATTGTACTAACCTACTGTAGGGCAGGTGTATTTAACCTGAAATCTTGTGAAACAGTAATTGCACACAGATGAACTCCATTCAAGTACGTATGCAATGTCTTAAGACAAGCTTTGGTGAGTACAAACATTTTTACAAAAACAATTCTCTGGATGTCTGCTTAATTTAGTATTACAAACTGAATTTTAGGAAAGTACAAAATATCCAAAGGTGTATTTTCAATGTTTTTACAGGGGAAGTCAATGGAAAACCCCTTTGTAGGTGCACATACTTTCAACAATGGAGGAATACAACCTGTGTATTCCTCCAGTGCTTGAAGGTGAAGGCTATACATGTATTTCGTTTTTTTGCTGAGCTTTATCTAAATTTTGTTGGACTGGTAATGCTTTTGTTTATTCGAAGTCTGGCTTCCTACAATGGATTTTTTTAAATAAAAGAAGAATACCATACAAACATTTAGCAGAAACATTATAGACAAGCATAAGAATTTCATCCCAATACAGTACTGTAGGGGGGGTAAAACACTTATTACAATTAGAAAATGCTAAAATACATTGTCATGAATAAATCTAAAGGTGAGATGAATAAAATATAATAAATTAATAATAACAACTAAAAAGATGCATACTTCATTCAGACCTCTCTCATAGAAAACAATGTCAAAATTAGTTAATGGGGTTATATTTTTCTTTATTCACTTCTTAAGGAATTCAGTACAAAATTAAAATCAGCTAAGAATACATTGTATTTGAGAATTGTCTTCAGTAAGTTCTGTTTATGGATAGAAATGTGGTAGCGAGACAATCCATTGCTTGTCTATTATCCAGTTTATAGACAATCAATGGATATATTTTCATAGTAATAGCACACTACATACTATATTAGAGCGTAGGGTCCGTTATTTATATGTGTGGGGTATATTGGCAAAACATAACAATCTCCCGTGGGTATACGGTCTCACATACCACGACTTTCAGCCATGGAGCATCAGGATTCAAACCACCAGAATAGGCAACTTCGTGACGTGGCACAATAAATTGAACACGATTGGTCGACCGTCTGCTGCGTGAAAATGTCCTGTATTCATTGACCAATCAGATTAACATCTCTTCTCCATAGATGTGCAACACTGAGACTTTCTGCAACTCATGCGAAGAAGACTTGACAGAACATATGTGGGTCTGACGTTTCACAAGTCAATGGGACAGTGAAAGAAAAGTCCTTAGTTTGTTAATTTACTCGAAATCTAAATGCAAAACATAGATTTGAGCCAATGTTATCGGTAGCTAGAACTGTCAGTACTACAACCTCGTGAATGTGACAAACTGACACGAATCAATTTTTGTGAAAAACAACGTGATACCGAATGAGAGCCTTTACTTGGGTAGTTCACACATGCGTAGTTTGGTGCGAAACAACAATTCGATTAGACGATGTCGTTTTGCGCATGGGCAGTGTATTGCCAGTTCTAACGTCAGCCACATGTCTAATCCTAGATTTTTTTTCGAGAAGCACTTTCTGCGTAAATTCTTGCTGCATTTTCTTTGACCTCTTTGAACTGTGCAAGTGGAAAAAATGGCTGCGTCAGTTGGATGTGATCACTACGTGCGCAACTGCTTGTTGAAAGTGAGTATTCGTTTTTTTATGAGCAAGTTTTAAAATATGTTATTTATTGACTCCATGTTAATGACCTCTGCTTTATTCAGCTTGCTACAGTAGCTGCTGTAAACTAGTGTACTTTGCTGTGTTAATGTTGAACCGCGGACGATAAAATGTCAACTAACTGATTTTTTTCGGTAAGCTATCAAGGAATAATTATCTAAGCCAGAAAGTGATTTGGTGCGAATATGTTAGCTATTTATATAATATTCATGTCGGTAACAAGATGTTATTTCTATAGTGCATGCGAAATCCATGGGATTAATTTAGCTAGAGCTAGATCGGCTAACACCGGTGTTGTGCGGAAAAACGTCCGCCTGCCAGAATCTGACCCCCATTCGCGTGAACGCGCACGCTATTCTCCGTTGCTGCGATATGCTTTTGTGTGTAGATGTTTGCCCTTCACTTAGTTGTCAATTTAGCCTAAGTTTCTCTGATCTTAGTTGAACAAAACATTATTTATTCATGTCCTTAAAAACAACAGTAAAAGGATTACGTTTTCCTCATTTTATTATCGACAATAATAAGACGCTGTTTGTTTGCGCGGAAGACGCTTGTAATGTAGTTTTCTGTTAGGCTATTTGTTCCGGTGTATTAGTCTATAAACACATACAGTAGGCCTACGTTTTCCGGAAGTATACACCATCATCGCCGACATCTCTCTCGTCTTTTTGACTAATTTGGAAGTGTGTTAGTTTAAAATCTAGCCGTAGCTTTTCTGACAAAAGGAAAAGGAGCCAATTATAGCCAACCCCCCTAAAACCCAGCAAAAAAATGTTTTGGAATTTAGATTCTTATATCACTGTAGTGTTTGGTGCATAACAGACATATTACAAAAAAAATCTATTTGGTTTTGTATGTCATTTCATTTTGGCAAGCCCCTTTACTTGCCTGCCAAAAATTCCCCCCTGCATAGTTCAAAATCAGTTTGAACTATAAAAAAGTATTTTTTTTCACAAAAATGATGTTCTGCTGTCCACTACAGTGAACATACAATAACAAATATATATTTTCTGTAATATGTCTGCTATGCACCAAACACTACAGTGATATAAAACAATGTATATTCCAAAACATTTTTTGCAGGGCCTCAAGAGGTTTGGCTATAATTGGCTCATTTTCTTTTTGTCAGGACAGCTAGATTTTAAACTTACACATGTCAGCGAAGTGCAGAGCAAAGATAGCTGGAACATCTCCACACAAGCAGGCAAATCGCAGCAATGGAGAATATAGTGTGCGCGTTCACGCGATGGGGGGGTCAGATTTTGGCAGGGGGACAGTTTACGGCACAACACAGGCCTGTCACTGTCCTCTAATGCCTGGTTTGTTTGCTAACTAACTCTTATGAACGTTAACAATGTTTACATAATATATATATTAATGTTATACTTTGCAATAAAAGAAAGAAACCCAGAGTTACTGGGGTTACAGAGTTGTGGCCACGAATGAGTGTTGCTGATTTCTGTTAATCTCCCAAGGCTCCGTGTTGTGGTAAAGTTTATATTTGTCGCCTGTGCCATGATGCTGAAGAGGACCATCAAATGGACCGCTTCTCGGTCAAAGAGGTCCAGTGCTCTGTCTGCAACACCGTACAGCAGGTAGTTAATTATCCTGTTGCTAGGTGCCGAACATTTGTCAGTAGCGATTAAATGTTTCAGTTTATTCAACTTATCAATATTGTCCACTTTCTTAAATTCTTTTGTCTGGTTCTTCATTTAGGCACAACAAACTTGCCAGGAATGTAAAGTGAAATTTGGGGAATATTACTGTAATATATGTCACCTGTTTGATAAAGACAAGAAGCAATATCACTGTCAGCCATGTGGAATATGCAGGCAAGTAACTCTGTTTATTTTGCATTGTTATGGGTTATTACCACCAGGCTGATGTAGCACTTTCTCACACTTCGTATGTATTTATTTCCAAATGTGCATACCATGACCCTTTAACAGTCCAATTTGCTAAAATGTAAATTCTCAAGTCCCAAACATGTAGGTTGTAAATGTCTATAACTAAAATTATAGGGGGGATAATATGCCCTTTATATTTCGTATAATAAACAAAAGTACATATAAAAGTACATACAAATTAATGCAGAGAACATTTTCACAGTCTCAGTCTTACAGAACATAAGACATCAGTCAACAGAAATATTTATCTGCATCAGCAAATGTTGACAATTTAAGAGGAAAGGGCAACAAAACACTGTCATGGGGCACAGTCTAACCCATAAAAACCAAGTTGCAAAAGTATTAAAATTATGGACAGAACGTAGGTCAGAGTATTTTGTACTCTTTGCACATTTAGCAATTAGAGAGAGTTGTTTGTGCAAACCTTCAGAGTGAACAACTAGTGTTACAACTCTGTGAAGACTGCAGTATATGGATAATAGTCTTATACCCCTCCCCAAAGTAAATGTAAATGTGTAGACAGGCTACTCTGCTTTACTTGCATTGATGGATAAATCATGTAGCTAACTTTTCTGAAATTAATTAAAAATATTTAAAACGTTACATAAAATGTTTTATTGCTTTCCAACACTTGCTGCATGTAAATTGTCCTAAGCTTTATAAACCTGAGCAATTTTAATGTCTCCACCCAGTTTTCTTTGAAAGACATTCAAAACACACTCAGAACTTACTGGTTGTGTGCGTTATTAGATTCACCTGTAGTGGAATATAGGGTGTACTTTGTCAAATACCCTACACAAGTAGCACATTCTTTTGTCATATTATCCAGATCCTGTCCCACAATCTCTTTACAAGAAGATTAAATTATACAATTCATGACTTGTAGGGATCTAATATTTTCAACTGTATTTGTATTAATTAATTGATTTAATCATACCCAACTGTTTTGAAAACATGGTGGAAGTTGTAGTCTGTAGTGATAATGCATATAAAACTTTGGTAACTGTTTTGGCTTTGTGCTTTCTCTTGGCCGTTAAATACATTAACTAGCATGTTCATTTCGCTCAAACAAGTATATATTCACATACATTTGGTTGCTTTTCATGAATGTGAATAAAAAAATTTGAAGCTCATTATTGGCCTACAGAACTAAAATTCAGAGGGCAGGACATTTCCTGGGTATAAAAGGCATTGTGTAAGTGAGATTTGTAGAGGTGCGCCTCATCTGAAATACAGCTTCATAAAAAATTAAGAGACCACTGCACCTTTTTCTTTCCTTTCCAAAACAGTCAAAAAGGAAGGTTTTGAGTGAGGAACAGAAGGGTTAAAATTAAGAGACCACTGCAAATTGAACGGTTCTGTTCCTCACTCAAAACTTTCCTTTTCAACTTTTTTGGAAAGGTAAGAAAAATGTGCAGTGGTCTCTTAATTTTTTCCGGAGCTGTAGGTGATCACCCATGCCAAACATTTACACACAACCAGACGTACAGTAGATTTTTTTGTAGACAGATTTTTGTTACCTAAGGCATTTTATTTTTATTTTCTATGTGCAGTAAACACTGTTGTTACCCAGTGGTAAAACAAGTCAGATTTACTTGCTTGATAAAATAAAGGGTAAATGAAATGTATGTCAGCCTGCAGATGGGTTGATTTCAGAGAAATTAAAGGATTTATCCATCAATGGAAGGAAAGCAGAGTAGCCTACCTACACTTACAGGATCTGACCCTAGTTATAACAACAGCATTCAAATGCCCATATATAGTGCAACCATGTTTGTCAGCTGATATCTCACCAGCTGCTGGCAGACAACTTTTTATATTTGCATCTTGTAACATGTCAACTGCAGAGTCAAATACTATGTTCAGTTCTATTTTGTATTCCCACAGGATTGGACCAAGTGAAAACTACTTCCACTGTGAGAAGTGCAATCTTTGTTTAGCCGATGATCTAAGAGGAAATCACAAGGTGATTTTCAACCTTTAACTATAATCTTGGTTAACCAAAGTATAATGATCTCACTCTAGTTAGTATTTTCTGTTTTATTTTGAGAAGAATGCTGTTAAGTATTTTTATTTCCATTGTGCAGAGGAAGGAAGCGCGGTCTACTCCCTTGTAAAAGGAAACTTTTTCCCTAACCTCTGCTTTCGGTTACATTCACCTGTATTGACCATGCCCAAAATGCACTTTTCTATTCATTTCTGAGACATAATTTGGATGTTGTGACTGTGAAGTCTTGTAGAACCTATTTTTGAATCACAGGCCTCATCCAATCCTAATTTCTCCAAAAAAATCAATGACAAAAACCTGAAACTAATTATTGTTTTTAATTTGTGTTTTGACAGATATTTGCATTTGAATTGATCCACACTAGATTACCCTTACTACTTTGAACTTTTTGACCTTTTGCCACATTTCAGGCTTCAAACATAAAGATATAAAACTGTAATCTTTTGTGAAGAATCAACAACAAGTGGGACACAATCATGAAGTGGAACGAAATTTATTGGATATTTCAAACTTTTTTAACAAATAAAAAACTGAAAAATTGGGCGTGCAAAATTATTCAGCCCCCTTAAGTTAATACTTTGTAGCGCCACCT
>JACXGI010002327.1:53718-66587 GCA_016801175.1 Esox masquinongy | reverse complement strand
TGAAGGCGTTCAGTTGTTGGGAAACACATTTTTCTAAGGTTTTTGATAGGAACGGAAGGTTCGATATTGGCCTGTAACTGTTTAATATGTCTGGATCCAGATTCAATTTTTTTAGAAGAGGCTTAATTTCCGCTATTTTTAGTGAGTTTGGTATGCATCCGGAGGAAAGGGAGCAATTTATTATGTTTAACATTGGCTGACCTAGCACAGGAAATAGTTCCTTAAGTAATTTTGTTGGAATCGGGTCTAGCTGACAATTCGTGGATTTAGAACTCATTACAAATTTAGTGAATGTGTCGAGCGATACGGGATCAAAAAATTCAAGTGTCCCCATTGACAGCTGGTCAGGGAGATTTTGGGGACTATAACTATTTAAGGAGGAGTCAGTTATTTGTTTTCTAATGCTGATGATCTTTTAATCAAAGTAGTTCATGTATTCATTACAGCTAAAGTGAAGACCCACTTGTTGAGCATTGCTTTTTTGTTAACTTTGCAACTGTATCGAAGAGAAATTTTGGATTGTTTTTGTTCACCTCAAACAGGTTGGAGAAATAAGCTGATCGAGCAGATATGAATACTTTTCGGTATTGTAGTGTACTGTCTATCCAGGCTAGTCTGAATACTTCCAACTTTGTGGAGCGCCACTTTCGCTCCAATTTTCTGGAGGCTTGCTTGAGTGCTCTAGTATTATCTGTGTACCAGGGAGCACGTTTCTTGTTGCATGTTTCTTTTGTTTTTAGTGGTGCAATCGTATCTAAAGTATTTCACAGTGTTGAGTTTAGATCCTCGATTAGATCATTTGCGGAATTATTTACTCTGTCGTTGATGAGCGAGCTTGTAAGAATATCAAGAAATCTATTTGTAGTCCGAGAATTTATAGTATGGCTTTTGAAACTCATTGGTTGCGGAGCAAGTGGATTTCTTGTTTTAACGGTAAATGTAATAGGACAGTGATCCGATAATCCAGGATTTTGGGGGGGAAATTATTAGATCTGCAATATCTATTTCTCGTGACAGGACTAAATCTAAGGTATGACTTTGGCAGTGTGTTGGACCTGAGACATGTTGGATAAAACCCAATGAGTCAATTATGGCTTCAAAGGCTTTTTGAAGAGGGTCATTGGACTTTTCCATACGAATATTGAAATCGCTAAAAATTAGAATACTATCTGCCATGACTACAAGGTTAGACAAGAATTCTGGAAACTCATTGAGGAACATTGTGTATGGCCCCGGGGGCCTGTAAATAGTAGCTATGTAAAACGATGACCCTGGTTAACTTTCATGAGTAAAACTTCAAAAGAATGAAAACCAGTGATGTGTTTAAGAGTACATTTATGTTTACAGTCATAAATATTAGCAACACCCCCTCCTTTTCGGGATGCACGGGGGATATGATCACTAGTATAGCCAGGAGGAGAGGCCTCATTTAGGGCAGTAAATTCATCAGGCTTTAGCCATGTTTCACACAAGCCAATAACATCTAGTTTATGATCAGAGATTAATTCATTTACTGCAACTGCCTTTGGAGCAAGGAATCTAACATTTAGAAGTCCCATTTTGAGATCCGAGGTGATACAGTAATTTTTATTTATGACCGAGGTGGAGTAAGGCTTTATCTTAAAAAGGTTGCTATTGTTAGCACTACCTTGTAACCCTGGGCTAAGGCTTAAACCTAGGTTAAGGATTCACTTCTCTTCTTTAGCCCTGGGCTAACAGACAAATACGACAATACAATTTTACATTCTTTAAAAAGCTGCAAATGTTACATTCTCTCTGGCATGCAAATAATGTTACAGTAGACTACATCACTAACACATGATCAATGTTACGCTACCACGATTCAATTAATGATTCATGACATCGACTGATCAAGATGCCCACCCTGTCGGTATTTGCTTGAACAACTTCGTTAAAACTACGTGAAGAAAGAGATAAACGTTAGTCAACCTTAATTCTTTTGACATATTTGCTGGATTTACATCCAAAGCAAGCCGCAATAACTACGTTGTTAAGATTTAGCAGGTATAATGAAACGACAACTTTGCAGAGTGAAAGGACCAAAACAGACGGAGCTGTTGGTAACGGTGCGTGTCACAAGCGTGTGTAAATTAAGTGAAAGGGCAGGTTTTGTGATTGGACAATAAATGCTTGTTTTGTTCTTGACCCCGTTTCACACTGGTTATTTTGTCACCATTTTTCTGGGGCTAGCCCTGAAATGTTGGTTCTAACCCTGCTCCAGAGCATGGCCAGCTAGCCCTAGGCTAAGGGTGGTGCTTTCCCACTTCAAAATATGCAAGTGTGAACACTTGCTTAGCCCTGAGCTTAGGAGGCCCTTAGCCCAGGGCTTAGGATTCTATTAGCCCTAGGCTAAGGTGCCGTGTGAACACGTCTAGTGTGGTTGGATGTATTACACAATCAAGCTCCAAAGCAAATGAGCACAAGCAAATTAAAAACAATAACATATGATTTTTTTATATTATATATACATATATTATATATATGTTCTCCACATTAACTTACATAAGCTCTAACCATTTCTCAGTGTGCTCCACTTTATAATATTCTTTAATCTATGAAAAGTAATATGTAAATTATAAATTTGTTTCATTTATATTTTCCCCCACATACTTTTTTTTTTGAAAATGTAGCCTACACAACACAAATTACCGACACACGACAGAGCTTTATTTTGAAGGCAACATATGAAAATCGGAAGTCTTGTTGCTGACTAATCTCTAATGTAGAGTGTTACTGTCGCTACCGAAGTTAAATAATAGGCCTGCAAGTATAGAGCGGTATAGTTATTTTTAATGGTTTTGTGAGTATGATTCGTTTAATGCCAACTTCTTTACATGAACCATACACGATCAGTTGCATAGATATCGTGGAGGTGGTAACAGCTGGCTACAATCGATGACGTGCGGTTACCTAATCACAGAATCGCAAACTCCTCTTAAATTTCGAAATCAAACCTAAACATTTTCTAATTAGAATCGAAATCGGTACACCCCTATATCTGTAATTTAAATGACAAAGAAATCCTCCCATCTTGAAAGTCATTAGCCCCTGGACAAATTTTGTACTTGGCAGCTACATTTATCTACTACCTTGCTGGTTAAAACGAACTATTAGCTGGTTACAGTCCTAACCTGCTTACCTTTCAAGTAGATACAGGTCAGTAACCAAAACAAACGTGTTGGACGGGCATTTTATTTCTGAAGTGGGGTACTTTATCTTTATACCAATAATGATTAGTAACTTCAGCAAGATGGACGGAAAGCCAATGATTTTAGCATGTATGGTTGCCTAATGCTATGGGCTATTAGGCTATTGTCATTCAACGTAACCATCCCACATTCACAGTGACAGTGGAATAAAGCGATTTAACAAAAGGCTTACAACACTAATTACAGAAACAAGGTGAATGAAACCATCAAGGATGTACAGTACCATTATGGAGTATGACAGGACGCAGCAACACAAATATATATTGTAAATGTGGAAGATGGAAAATGTTCGCGATTTATTAAAATAAAAACTTCTCAGAGTCTGGTATAACAGTTGATTATTTCAAGTTTATTTACGTGGATTTACGGGAACAATCGTTTTTACAAAACAGAGTATAAGTACAGAGACCAACAGAGTAGTGTCATAACAATTGTTCTGATCACACATTATTGCTTCCACCTCTTTATACCCCTCCTTGTCAGACCCCAAATATATTATCTCTAATGCTATAAGATACATACAAAACAAGTCGTCATACTAATAGGAAAACAAGATAGAACCCTACACTGTCATGGCAACCATAGTTCTAGGTCAGAGTTAACAGACCTCCTGATCTGAGCTACCCCCAGTCCCTGTCCTACACAAACGGAAGAATACAGAGGAGACACAGGCAACTTTACCTTGGAGCCAACTGAACAGGGTTGTAGATAAGATACGTTTGAGGCCTGGCGCCTTGATTGTGGCCATAATCACTTCTAAGAACAGGGCATGCTGACCTAGGTCTTCTTCTATATGTGGCAACCATGAACAGTCTAAAGCAATTTAAGACCTAATCTAAAACGGTCCATTTACTACAGTTAATTTGCAGAATAATGGATAGAATAAGAATAGGGTAATAAATTAATCTTTAACAATTCCTCCCTTTTGTCCCAACAGGGACAATATAAAGAAAGAATTAATTTATTAAAAGAATGCATTTATTACAGGAATTAATTTCATCAGAGGAATCACATATCAAAAAAGATCCTGGATCTTAAGGATCAGGGGGCTACAGTTACTTTAAATAAGTTACATCTGAACCAAACACCAACCATCAAGACAGTTGTCATGGTTAAATAGATCATTGTCCAATTTATACTAAGTGTGGATCCTCGTCTTCCTCCACGGGGGTCCATCCGCCGGGTCATCCATTGATCATCATAGTTGCCCTGCGGGTTTGCCATACTGGGCCAAGGCCCCTTCTGGGTTTGATGTATACCATCGTGACAACTCCAGGTTAACTATGTGTGTCATTTACCTAAGCATGGACTTGTGAGGCAGTCAGTATATGTGAGCATCAGTAAATCAGTATCAGTAAATCAGTAACAGTAGGTTAATTTTAAACATCCGGATGCCTTAAACTAATGCATGTCTTTTAGCTCTACGCCAAACTGATTTTTATTGTAACACAAGGCATTCAGGGCTGCCCGACAACTGGCACGTACGAGGAGTACTAACAGGCCTATGGCCACTATAGCTATAATGCCTATACCAATCCATTAAAAGACTACGCAACAATACTGACCCCACAATTCGGCTATCCAGGAAAGTAGTCCTTTGACGTTATCATTGTTGGCCTGGTGGGAAACTTGAATCGTTTCATTAACTAGGTCAGAAACAGTGGAGTTGTAATTAGGTATAATGTACAGCATTCCTGTCCTATCAGAGCACAGGTTCCTCCCTGGGAGGCCAATAGTCTAAGGCTGCCCTGTTCTGTAGAGCAAGCAAGCGTACAGCTCCCAGCTCCTCAGAGATCAGATTACTAGCCCTAGCGGTCACATTAGCCAGATGTTCTAGTTCTAAAGCCAAATCACGCACCTGATCCAAGGACTGCATCACACCGTACATGGGCAATAGCATGCCCATCCTTCGAGTGCCCCAGGTCTGCTTATGGGTCAGCCAGGATAGGTCATGTGTTGGCCGCTGGCTCCTATTGACAACAACAGGGAAAGAATCCGAGACTCGCATTGCCGGAATGACGTATGCCAGTCCACAAGTGCCAGCCCAGTTATTAGGTAGAAAATCATAAGCCTGGGTACCACACACCCAATAAGTACCTTCTAAGGCAACTAGGTCACAGGTAGCGGCTACAGATAGTAGGGCAAGTAAAGTGGCTGTTCCATCCTTTTTACATCTTAAGGACGAATTTGATCCGGTAAATGTCGGGGACGTGGGAATGGCTGCTACCATACCTATGACCGTGTGATAGTGTGAGTGTCCCAAGAGCACTGACCCTGCGCCTTCTCGGTGTATACAGCACATCAGAGGTTTCGGGACAGTCACAGTTACCGGGACAGCCTTTCTTTTGCAAGAGTAGCACAGGGTGGATGTCTCCTCGCATCCGATGTTATCTTTCACCATTGGACTTGGCCCACATTTACTGTCCGGCCGGGTACTATTGGGAAACAATAAAGCACACGTATCACAGTCAGAGATTGGAACAGACATAAGGGGCACACCCCCTGTGGAACTGTGTGGTATTAGCCCACATATTACGCATTTTCCTTCTGTATGGCTCTTGCATGAGCGAGAGCGAGTTGGCTGTATAGGTTACTGGTCCTGCCTTTAACGGCATGGTCCTGAACAGAAAGAGAGGCTGGCGGAGAGTTGTGACCACCCGCTTTGGGTGAATCTTGGTGTGTCGGTTACCTTGGGTCTGTTACAGTTTACCACTACCACCTGAGGGCCTGTGCGTATCACCCAATTCTCTGGGTTTGGAGCTCCTTCAGGGGTGGAGAAAGTACAGTAGAACACAGTTCCGATGGCTAAGGTGGAGGGGTTAACTACAGAGAATACAATTCTAACTTCATATCTTATGGGTTATCATTACTCTCTCTGGGCAATCGTTGCCTATAACTTCTTCCTTCTTTTCCTGGTCCCACGAAGCTGTTTTACACATTTGGGCAGAAGATTTTGTTGAAGCAGATAAGAGACTTACTACAGTTGCAGGAGACCCTGGGGTAAACGAACATTCTATATGGGCTATTCTGTCTTCCCTGCAAACAGTATGGTTCACTAACGAAGGAGAGAGAGTTCGTCTGCTTCTTACCTCTGGTCTAAATTGGGTCGTGAATTGGGGAAAGGACGGGATGAGAGTTGTTCCTCCCTTTTCTCCTATGGACCCCGCTGGCCCTACAGGTGGTGGGCTATCGCACCTGGATACCTCGACCAATAGAGCAACCTGTTCTTGATTTGTTCTTTTCCTGATTTATTAATTATGAAGAATTATGCATACTGTGTAAAACCTATGAGGGAGTTCTAACCTTTCGTCGAGTTGTAATGTGTAGGAGAGAGAGCCTACGCTTCCCCTAATGATTGGACTGGAAAATATATATGAGTGTAAGGTGTATTGACAAAGGCCTACTTTAGAGGAGAACCCTTGTGGGAGCCATTCCTTGTTAGTAGCTAGCTTCAGTCCTCCTGCTATACAGTTTCCCCTTTTTGGAAACCCCTGGATACCCAGGGTCATATACTCTGCCTTCATGCCTGGGATGTTATTGCAATTCAGGTGTACCTCTGTCCCTGCACATTGTTGTATCCTCCCGCTAAGGTCCCTGCTATGTCTATTCTTCCCCTTTGGACTTTGTGTTCTCCAAAATGTGTTGCTGGAGTGTGTGGGTGAGTGGTGGAAGTGTTGAGGTGCAGTGTAAGTGCAGTTACATGCGGTGGCATCTGGTCTCTTTGATTGTTCGGTTTGGCTGTCAGAGTCAATTTTCCGGGCCCACCTCTGGCAGTCCCTGTGGATTCTAGACTCCACAGAAGTCCCACCAGTAGGCTGACCAGGATTGCAGCTATCATAACGAGGCAGCAAAGGAGGGGGTCACCGGCTCTTCCTACTCTTGTGTTGATTTTCCAGCTTTGTCCTTCTTTGAGTCCTGGCTGAGCTCCTGATGTATGTCCTTCTGTGCTGGAGGGTCGTGGTCTGGTCGGCAGTGGCTGGCATGGATCCAGGTATCTTTCCCCGAGACTCGTAGTGCTGTGTGAGTTGTCAGGAGTACCTGGAGTGGGCCGCTCCATCGTGGATCCTTCCATTTCCTCCTGTAGATCTTGATGTAGACCCAGTCGCCGGGTTGGTATCTGTAGCAAGGCAGCGTCGGGGGAGGCGGTCCTTGTGCCTCTTTAACCTGTGAATGCATACGCTCGACAATTCTAGTTAGCTCTGTGGCATAATCCAGAAGTGAGTCAGTCATGATTTGTAAGTCAATGTTTGGAGGAGGCTCCAAAGGAGTCCTCATCGGTCTGCCAGTCAATATCTCATGTGGAGTGTACCCAGCCCTTTGACTAGGAGAGGAGCGTAGTGCCATTAGTGCCAGAGGTAGGCATTCTACCCAGTTCATCCCGGTGTGTGCACAACATTTAGACAATTTGTTTTTCAGGGATTTGTTCGTTCTCTCGACCATCCCTGCACTTTGTGGATGCCATGGACATGAGAATTTCTGTTGAATGCCTAGTGCGTGGCACAGTTCTTTTGTCAGTTCATTTTTGAAATGTGTCCCTTGGTCAGATGAGAGAATCTCTGGCACACCGAACCTTGGTATAACCTCCCTCATTAGACATTTCACAACAGTCTTTGCATCATTGTTTCGTGTAGGAAAAGCTTCTACCCAACTTGAAAACTTGTCAACTATTACCAAACAATAGCGTTTGTCACCAGCTCCCTCTGTCATGTCTATGAAGTCCATCTGTAAGTGTACAAATGGACCGTGTGGTGGGGGTGCTTTACCTTGCTTTACAGGGCCTGTTTTCTGTATGTTGTGTACCTTACAGATTGGGCATTCTCTGCAAATTTTCTCACATGCTCTTCGGAGCCCCGGGGCAAACCAAAGTTTACCTATGCTAGCCATCATTCCCCCTTTTCCCGTGTGGCACACACCGTGTGCCACTTGGGAAAGACTGGGCAGAAGTGAGGCAGGTGCAGCAGGCCTACCGGACGGGTGTCTAAAGATGCCGTCGGCGCCGGCTGCACAGCCGGCTGTCACCCAGGTTTGTTTCTCTGCCTCGGCGACAGAGGTCTGTACTTCACGGATATGGTCGGCAGTGTAACCTGGACACAAATTGACATGTTTAGTAGCAGAATGAGTTATGGCAGCAATTAAAGGCATTTGCGCAGCCTCTTTTGCCGTTTTGTCGGCCATGGAGTTACCCACAGACACCCTGTCATTACCACCTGTATGCGCAGGGCATTTGATTATGGCTAGCTGCGAGGGCTGCATAATAGCACCGAGCAAATCGCTGACCTGTGAAGAGTTAGTGATATGTGTACCAGTTGAGGTTAAAACCCCCCGGCACATCTAGAGGATGCCAAAATCAATGGCTACTCTGGTGGCATAGCTGGAATAACTGTAGATGTTCACTGATTTCTGGGAAGCAAGAACACAAGCTCTAGTTAGTGCAACGAGTTCAGTTTTCTGAGCGGAGAGATCGGGAGGCAATCTACTTTGTTCAATGACACCCTGTTCGATCGAAATGACGGCATATCCTGACTGTAGTCCAGACCCATCGGCCATCCTTGTTGAGGAACCATCCACAAAGAACTCCAGTTCGGCGTCTGGGAGATGAGTATCCTGTAGGTCAGGGCGGGGTTTAGTTTCTTTGGCGATGTAGTCAAGGCAAGAGTGGTGTTCTTCTCCATCTTCTTCTGTGGCCATGCAGGCTGCTGGGTTGACCGTGTTGTATCGTTTGATGGTGACATTTGGAGCTGTTAAAAGAATCTCATACCCGGATAGCCTCTGGGCTGTCATGTTCTGGGTTTGAGTAGGGCCGCAACGTTGTGGGTAACATGCAGGGTGATCTGACCCCCCTGGGTCAAACCTGCTGAAGTCTTCAGGGCAAATGTTGCTGCTGCCAGGCCCTGGTCACAGGTGGGCATTCCCCTTTCCACTGGGTCGAGTCTGTGGCTGTACCATGCGATCGGACAGTTGGCCCCATTGTGTTTCTGGATCAGGACTGCATTTGCAAACCCCTTCTTTTCTGCTGTGTATAGGTCGAAGGGTTTGGTGTAGTCTGGCAACCCCAAAGCTGGAGCTTGCTGTAGAGCCAGTTTCAGTTCAGTGAAGGCGCTCAGAGCGTCGTCGTGCCAGGCGAGGCATCTGCTGTCATCGACGGCCAGGTCGCGTAGTGTGTGAGACAACCTGGCATACTCTGGGATCCACATCCTGCAGCACTCCGTCATACCCAGGAACGTTGCCAACTCCTTCTGTGTCCTGGGCTGTGGGCAGGGAGAGATAGCAGATACCCGGTTTGTAGAGAGACGTTTCTTACCCCCCCCCCAATACGTGACACAGGTACATTACCCGCTGGCGGACCAGCTGTGCTTTTGTCCTTGAGACCTTGTGACCCTTTCTCTCCAACGCTTGCAGAAGGGTTATGGTGTCTTGGATACAGGTTTCCTTGGAAGGTGAGGCAAGTAGGAGGTCGTCAACATACTGTATCAGGGTTCTTCCCCCTTTCAAACAGACATCGGCCAGGTCTGCAGCCAGCACCCTGTTGAAAATGGATGGAGACTCACAGTAGCCTTGGGGCAGTCTGGTGTAGGTGTACTGTTGGCCTCGGTAGGTGAAGGCAAAGTATGGCTGTGAATCTGGGTGCAGAGGAATAGAGAAGAATGCTGAACACAGGTCAGTGATGGTGTACCACTTTGTGTCTGTTGGAAAATAAGACAGAATGGTGGCAGGGTTAGGTACCACTGGGAACTCCCTGTGCCCACTTTCTTCACTGGCAAGAGGGGAGTGTTGTATGGGCTGATGATTGGGATGAGCACATCTTGTCGCCGCAAGTCTTCGAAGGTAGGTTCAATTCCTGCCTCACCTTCAAGTGTTATCCGGTACTGTCATACTCGAGGGCCGTCCATGTCGTGTTTCAGAATGATGTAGACACTTGGAGCAGAGCGGATGAGTCCCACGTCATTTGGTCCTGTCGACCAGACATCCCCCTTCAGCGCATCTTCGATGATTTCTCCACTTCAGGCCGCGTTTCTGAAACCACACACTGTAGAGACCAGGTGCTTCTCATAGATTGCAGAATCAACTGTGCCAACAACACATCGGTATACTGACATTCCTTCGTGAACTGTAGTTTCCCATTGTGTATTTGGCATTGGTGACCATGTTGTCAAGTGTTTTCAGCATTTTCCCCGCGTCTGCTGCTTTGTAGGCCTCTTTGGTGACTGCCAGGGCAATGTGTGGATGTTTTAGTGGATCATGGAAATACCTTGCCTGTTGCTCACGGTTGAGAGAGACTGTTGCTCCAATACCTTGTTTGCCAATGTATAAGTGGGATGTGGTGATGATGGAGCTCCTTCCAAGCCAGCCTTTCGCTGTTTCTGCGTACAGGTTCTGTAAAGATTCATGGTCGTACAAAAGGGTCATGTGTAAACTGTTGAGGTTAAAGTGGAATTGGGAAGACATACCCTTCAGTGGTCGTCGGTCCAACAGTGACTCCACAGTTCGTCGTAGGGCATTGCAGTCTGCAAGTTGTAGCCAGTAGACTGTGTCGGAGACAGATGCTTGTACACACATGATCAGTTGTTCAGTTGAGATCAGAAAATGAACAGATTAACCCAGTTGGAGAGCAGTGAATTGTAGCATTTAGTTTGCATAAGAGATCCCTACCCATCAAATTGACTGGTTTCTTTGGGCAGTATAGGAATTCCTGTTCAATAGATTGGCCTGCCAATTTAACGTTCAAAGGTTTTGTGACTCTGTTAATGGTAGCAGGCCCGCTGAACCCTCTTTCTGCTTGTGTTTTGGATGATAAAGTAAATTTTGGTGTTTCCCAACCAACACAGGAAGAAGTGGCTCCGGGCGAGGATCGGGCGAGGAGTTGCCCGATCCCCTCGCCTTCGGGTCTTTCTAACACGAACGAGTTGCCTCGTCCCCTTGCCCTCGGGTCTTTCTGACACACGAGCAGACTGCCACGCTCCCCGTGCCTTTAGGTCATTCTGACACGAGCGAGGAATGGCCCGATCCCCTCGCCTTCAGGTCTTTCTGACACGAACGAGTTGCCTCGTCCCCTTGCTCTCGGGTCTTTTTGACACACGAGCAGCCTGCCACGCTCCCCTTGCCTTCGGGTCTCTCTGACACACTGTTAGCCTGCCACACTCGCATCACCTTCGGGTCGTTCAGACATGAGCGAGAGGAGTTGCCCGTGTTCCCCTCGCCTTCGGGTCTCTCAGACACAAATGAGTTGCCTCGTCCCCTTGCCTTCGGGTCGTTCTGACACGACCGTTGGCCTGCCTGTGTTCCCCTCGCCTTCAGGTCTTTCCGACACGAACGTGTTGGCCTGCCCGTGTTCCCCTCACCTCGGGTCTCTCCGACACACTGTTAGCCTGCCACGCTCGCATCGCCTTCGGGTCGTTCAGACACGAGCGAGAGGAGTTGCCCGTGTTATCGGCCTTCCGCTCTCTGTGGGACGCAGAGAGCGGAAGGCCGATATTCCGCGCCACGATGCCTCTGAAACTCTTTCACACGTACTCGAGACTGCTGCGCTTTGATGACCGCGAGTCATGACCGGAGAGACACGCCGCTGACAAACTGGCGGCCATACGTGAGTTCTGGGACAAGTGGGCCGAGCGGCTCCCGTACCTCTACAACCCGGGCCCTCACGTGACGGTGGACGAGCAACTGGTTCCGTTCAGAGTTGGTGCATGCACACACGCACGCACACACGCACGCACACACATCTGCACGAAAACCTAGAGGCCCACTCCACCCCCCGTGACTATTTTCAGAGACACCGATGCTCATCATCGTCTCTCATCCACCCAGTTCGTTGCCCTTTCCGCCAGTACATGCCCAGCAAGCCCGCAAAATACGGGATCAAGTCGTGGGTGGCCTGCGACGCGAAATCCGGCTACGCGTGGAAGATGCAAGTGTACACCGGGAAGACGACCGTCGGGGGGCCGGAGAAGACTACAACTGCAACAAAGGAGGTGTGGACAACCTGGACAAGGTGGTCGGGATGTACAGCTATAGAAGGATGACGGCCCGCTGGCCCTTGGTGGTCTTCCACAACATAATTGACATCTCCTCGTACAACGCCTTTGTGATATGGAGGGAGCTCAACCCCGGCTGGATGACCCATAAGCGGAACAAGAGGAGGGTGTTCCTTAAGCAGCTGGGAAAGGCACTGGTCACGCCGCTCATCGAAAGAAGGGAGCGTATCCCGCGCACACACGCATCCGCGGCGCTTGTGAAAGCAGCGCAGAGTGCCAGAGCACGTGATCGCCCCGAGGGCCCCGAAGCCCCAGCCCAGGCCCCTGCCAGTAAGAGGAAGAGGTGTCAGAGCTGCCCGCCCAAGAAGGACTGTAAAACCCACACGGTGTGCAGCAGGTATAAGAAATACGTCTGCAGAGGCTGCGCACACGCGTACTGTCCCACGTGTGCCGATTGGGGTTTTACAGAAGAAGGTACGATCTGACCCGCGGGACACGGGGTGTGTGTCCCGCACCACTGTTAGGTGAGAGTGTCTCGGGGTCGAAGCGACCCACCGTTAGCCCGCACCGTGCCCTTACTTTAGGGTCTCTGTGACATGATGTAGTTGTGGGTGTACACAAGAAGGGCCGATCTGACCCGCAGGACACGGGGGGGGGGGGGGGGGGC
>JACXGI010002327.1:0-53618 GCA_016801175.1 Esox masquinongy | reverse complement strand
CTAAGCCTTAAGTGAGTGGGTGAAATGACCAAGAAGGGCTGTAAATTGTCAACTAATATCCACGGTGGCTTGGGAACTGTCTGTCTAAAGGGAGGATAGTGAACCTTGGGCTAAGTTGTTTTTGCTATAACACAATAGGCTGCTACGTGTATATAAGACATGGAACTGTATCTTTGTATAGGTGTCTTTATTCTTGTGACAGACATGCATATAACAACATTCACAGGGTGCAGATACAAATACGGTCTAACCACAATCATTGACAAAATAGGATATAACAGCATTCACAGGGTGTAGATACAAATACGGTCTAACCACATTCATTGACAAAATAGGATATAACAACATTCACAGGGTGTAGATACAAATACGGTCTATCCACAATCATTGACAAAATAGGATATCCAAGAGTCTAACGCTGCACTGTGTCCACTAATAGTAATAGTATCAACAACTTCTCGCGGATCATACTTGTGAGAGCTGGCCTTTAGAGGTGCACGCTTAAGGTCTGGGATGATACTGGTTTCTTGATGTGTCTTCCGAACCGGTTTCTTGATGTGTAGTCCTATGAACTCTTCATTGAGTTTGAGTCTTGAAGTGGAAAACTTGGGGTTGCCCAAACCGCGCATCTCGGTTACCACCAGTTCAATCGTGCTCGCGAGTTCCAGAGTAATACAAAACAGGTTTATGGAATGACTCTACAAACACAAACAGGTCTTCTGATCCTGCTTGCGTGATGTGTGCTTCTATGAAATGTTTGTTGATTTCGACCCCGCGGTCAGATGTACGATACCACAGACACACAGAGTCGGTTTCTTTAAGTTGAAACTTGGTTTTCTCCGGACCGTGCACCTTGGTCCAGTTTACCACCAGTTCCATCGGCTCCAAGACATCGAAACGTATGCCTGCGGAGTCATCCACGAGTTCAATGATTCCAGATGTAGACATTGCCGTTGGCAGTGTGATAATGGCTCGGGACACGTAGGGGCTCACGGTTCGAAGTGTGAGGACTATAAGACTGGCATCTTCACGGACTAAGTTTCTTGCAAACTGAAAAAGGTGACTCAAGGGATCTGAGGGTCCTCGATTCCCATGCCTGTGTCGCGTGTATGACCACACTGCTCTCTTTGTATTTCCTGGAGATACTCACGGTGTCTCTTCTCTAAGATTTCCTGTGCGGATAGCCCCTCTTCGTCCAATCGGCGTTCATGGGTGACATGGAAAAACATCGGTTGTTGTTCAGTCGATGTTAGCTCAGGGTGAGAAGACCCGGACTCTGTACTCGGGTCCATTGGGGATTTGACTTAGCTTATAGGTATAACTGGAGGTTATAGTGTGTGGATTTTTCGTGCTTGGTGGTTCGATTCTTTTAGCATAAACATCTCATGATCAGCCGAATGAGCAGTGGTCAATGAATGGGGTTGACTCGTAGTACATTATTACTTGTGCGAAACAGTGGCCAAAAACAATGAAAGTATATGGTCATGGCATTTGAGCTTTAATAATAAACAGTTAGTGTAGTCACTAGCACGGATATATACCGAAAAATTGGAACCCATACAAGCGTGTTAGGCAGATATACATTTTACACAGAGTATTTCCTAAGCGACATAAGTTCCCTGTCTAGCATGTGGTCGACACACATTGCTTTCCTATTGCGTTTCCGTATCACACAGAGACAACAACATATCACACAAGATGTGGAAATGATAGCAAACACAATTGCAATACCGATAATTATGTACAACCTATATGTCTCCCAAAAGATGACCCCCAGTCCCTCATCGTCCTGGTATAGATCCTCGCCTCTCATAACATCTTGCCGTTCGGACTCAATGAAAGTCAGTAGCACGATAGCTTGTTCCTCTTCCTTGCTCAGTGGTCGACCGGTCAATTCGACCAACGCTTTCAGTCCTCCGTCTAAATCTCTTGTGTAAAAGGAATTACCCAGTCAAATTATTTGCTCCGTGTTCTTTATGGTTTCCTCTGAAACTCCAATAACCTTGGCTAGACCGAGGATCTTGTCCTTGTTGCTGATAACTGTAGCTCCGACCTCTGATGCGATCCCTTTGGCTTTGTTTATAGGTGACAAGTTTCTTGATCTTTTCCATGGACTGCTTCAATTTTTCACTTTTTGACGCTTTTGTATCCATTTGATAGGTGCCTCTGGACACCGCCACTTTACCAGAACTAACCTTTTTGGTCCCCGCGTAGACCTCACAGTTCTTTAGTGTCTTACATTCGTCACATTGAGCCGTAAGACATTCTTTCATGGTGTAGCTCGTGTAACAAGGTACCTCCTGGACATCTCCTCTGGGGCACTTGTACGACACTTTGATTTCATCAGTCCCATAGTACTTCACACTCAGTTCTTGCACATTTCTGGTACTCATGATCCTGTCACCATCGTTTTTCTTCTTGAAGCCGTCAAAGAGTCTAGTTTCTTTGCAATTCGCGAGGCCACAGGCGATGCAGACAAGGTCCTTGTACTCTTTGAATTTGGACATTCTGCCTATACCAGGAGCCTCAACTCTTACGGTTGAACCGTTAGGACACTGGGCATTGTACTTCTTGGTCACAGCTGCCACTTCATACGCGGTAATATAGACTAGTACCAAGATGAGCTTCATGGCTGTGTCCCCTGGTCTCTGTGTGAGATCAACGAAAATCCTTCTATGATGCATCTGTATATATATTGGTTTCCGGAGATTCCCTAGATTTGTGTAATAGCTTTTCTGGGGCTTGGTTGTCCGCTTCCTCAGTGGTTGGTCGCTGTCTGTTTTGTGTCGAACGTGGGCTGGACACTTGCTGAACTGTTGAAGGTTTGATTTCGTGGAAGCCCCCATGCCTACGAGTAACACCTTTCATGAGCTTTGCTGGACAGAATATAATGTGGTTGGACGATTACTAGAGTGTCCGATGATGTCATTTTACTGGGATTCAAGAGATCGAGTCTCGCTTCCCGGAGTCGTGGCCATGTTGGCAATACTGGTTATGGTGTATGTTACCCTGGGCGAAGGCTGTGTGAGGAATGGACATTGTTGCTGATGTCCACCTGGGTTCGGGGTGGGTGACCAAGTGACATGTGAAGACCCACAATGTACACCTTGCAAGAGTAACGAATACATGACTTCGTACAACCGGCTGTCAAGATGAATGCTGCATCCCTATTGTGACCCTAATGTCAATTTCGCTACACCTGAGCACAGTCCGTCCGGAGGACCATCTGTAGGTGTAAAGAAGGCTTTCATTGTTCACATGAAGATTTTTGTATTACATGTATTCCTCATTCCAGCTGCGATGAAGGTTTTTTCGTAGCTTTTCCGGGAAACCAGACTCACGATGCTAGGTGTGACCCTATACCGGATCGGCTAGGCTTTTCGAACCCGTTTCTTTTACTTTGCGGGATTCCCATCTTGGCTGCGATAGTAGTCATGCTCAAAAGAAATGTTGGATCAAATACCCAGATGTATCCAATATGTTCAGGAGGCTTTGTGATTCCCTTATGGTCCAGACCAAGCACCCGGTTGCTGGTTATGAACACCAATTACGTGGGACTGAACGGGTTGCACAGAACCTGTGCTGTAGTACACGCGGTGGGCAAGAAGGACCGCGTGTGATTCAATGTATTTGTAACGTACCACATAAAGTGTGGCTGATCGCAGTAGGGGTCCTAACCTTAGCTTTGGGACTGGGCTCTGGACTTGTTCTCGTGGTGGACTGGAGCCTAATGGCTTACTGTGATGCATGGTTTCAGTGTACACTTTCCCCTTAGGCCATTCCATAACATCCCAAGGCCTTGGGCAGATCGAGGCTATATCCCTGTCTAGTTTCTTGAACCGATGCAAACGACAAAATGAGTTCACTGTACCCGGAACCGTGAGGTTCCACAAGGCTATCAAGTGTGTGAGGACAAACAAGTATCACAAAAGAGGGAATTCTGGGACTTCCTCACGAAAGTACAGTGAGGGTTCGAAGGATTCCATTTCGGCACACATGGGGGTATCCAGATCTCATCTCACAGTCACTTCTTCAGCAGACGCGTCTTTCTGCAAAACCGACGCGGTGGAGAAGAACGTGCAGACGAGTGTCTCAAACAGCACCAACGTAGCTGTAACTCTTACCACGTACCAGTGTGTAGTGGGATCTGTGATGGTGTCTGCCTATACGGCCAGCAGCGCACTTGAGCAAGATATAAACGCATTGAACAAGGATCCTTACAGCACCATAGATTACTTCTTAGATAAGTGGGGTTACGCATTTGTGAGCTCCGCTACAGTGGGTGGGTATATCAGTTCATTCAATATCTTTTCAACATGTAACAAAGAGGCCGAAGAAGACTTGGACTCTGCCACAGAGTGCTGTAACGAGGTTGGCACTAAAGTAGAAGTTACGGTTGGTATTTTTGGGACTACTGTTGGTATGGAAAAGGTGAAGTGTAACACCGAAGGTCTGTCTGAGTCCCAAAGACAAGCTCTCATGAAAATCACGAAAGACTCTCAAAGGCTTCAGATCGGCGGGGATAATTTGGGCGGTGAACGAGATTGGGAAACTACATTGACAATGAATCCCTACCCGTTAAAGCTGAAAATAACTCAGATAACTGAGATTTATGGATTTTTTAAAGCGGCTGCAACGCTGATAAAGAGCAGAGCTGCTAATGTGCAGTTATCTGTAGCCTCGTTCATGGAAATGGTGCCTGATATGAATAGAGATTGTTAAAACAGTATATCAACCAATACCTATTGACACGACAAATGTAGTTAGCTAATGCAGAGCTGAATGATGTGGTCACTGTGTACGCTGCTGTCTTGTCTTTCCTTTCTCAAAGTCATCTGTCAGAGGTTGTTGAATGCTGAGTATGTTATGGCCTAGGTAAATGTAAATAAACATTTCGGTACCAATCACGCTTCATGGTTATGTCCTTATTTAATGTAAATAAAAAATTGTACATTTCGGTGCCGATCACGCTTCGTGGACATGTGGTAACGTACTACGGTGCGCACTGGGTGTATTTCACAAGCGTCTCAATGTATTTGCTGTTGCCTTAACACACAGCTGCACTACATGGGCACCTCTCGAGGCAAACCACCGTGGTGCATAATACACATCAGCGAGAAAAAACTGACATACACGGCGTGGGTGGAAGAGTCTCATTTGTCTAGGATCAGTCTCCATACGGAAACCACAATGAGGACATTACATTCCTCATTCCTGAGCCTCATATTGTACAAAGATATCCGAAACTTGCATATCAGATCATCAACCCTGTTTCCGAGGTATATAATAAAGTTTGCTTGCTTAATCTTAGATACTATAGACTCTTTTGGGAACTGTTTCGCATCAAGTCGTGAGCATGCGAGCCGGGTGGCTGGGTGGTAAGTGGGCTGCTGTTCCTCATCAGCCCCCGTGGACGATGTGACACAGACACCCGCACGGGAAGACGAACCTCTGCCCGTTGGACCGGAGAGGCTCAAGGGTGGACGCCGCAGTTCCTTGAATCGCTGCAGACGGGTAGACGATTTGAGGACCTACGGCTGTGGTTATTTGCTAGGATGATTGTGGGCAACCGGGGGGGGGGGGGTATTGTACACTTCGGTAGACAGAGTCTCGCGTGGAGACCCCCTGGGGTTAGGACAGTCCCTGACATCGTTCATGAAACATAGAGGTCTGGAGACTCAGCAAAGAGAGGGCAGGGTCTCTGTTCATCGGAGTAAACAGGAACACTTCCCATTTAAGGAGGAAACGTCACATTTCCTCTTGAAAAACGGGTGCTGTTCGATTCACCTTGGTTAATTGATCTACCTGCTCTGTAGCGCTGTACAAAGCAGAGGGTAGTAGCGAGATATACACTTAGAGAGATACAGTCCACCACATGGACATGAACGGGTCATATGTGCAAAGCGGGGATGAGCTACTGGTAGGCGAGTCTGAGAGCAAGATGCGATGTCTCGAAGAACAAGACCTGAGAATGAAAGCGATGTTGGCCATGTCTACATACTGCCAGAATCAATGGGTGAGGAAAATGGTAAAGCTGCACATGTCCCGAGGCGAGCTTATGAAACTGGCTCTGCTGAGCGGAGACGCTGGCTGTGGCAAATCGTATGCTATATCATTGCTGGATAAAAAGTTAAGGAGCATGGACATCAGCATGGTTGTAAGCGCAATGACCAACAAGGCAGCATGTACTCTAATGGAGTCGGGCTCGCTGAACCGCGTCTATACATTTCACAAGATGATGGGGTTCAAAAGGAAACTGTTGGACGATAAACTTTCACTCAATGACTTCACACAGCGGTACAGCAAAGTGTACTGGAACGCGATTGCTTGTTTCAATACATTGCACCAGTCTGAATTGCCCCCTGAGTGCAACCAGGTGATGAAACGACACTCCTGTAAACAACTGAGACCGGAGACATGTGCTGTGTGCAGTAAAATGTTCGAGCAGCAGAGGGTGTCCAAGAACCCGGGGGATCTGGCCCCCATGGAGGACGCACCGCTGTTCCTGGGGGTGAACGTGTTGATCGTAGATGAGTACGGCCTGATGAGCGGTCAGTTGTTCGAAAGGATGCTGCGCTGCCTGGCTGTCTTCTACGGACCCGGTAATGGTCCTCCGATAGTCTTCTCGGGCAGCGTGTCACAATTGCAGCCCGTGGGACCTAATCTGCGCATTTGGGAAACCGAGCGATTCGAAGGGCTCCTCTCTTCCTCGACTCTGCTCTTTGTCAACAGGCGACAGTTCAAGGACCCGGGTTATGCGGAGGCCTTGACGTACCTTCAGTTCAACACGGTCACGGAAGAGTCCCGGAGCATTTTCAGGAGCCAGGTGTCAGTCTGCGATCGTGAAGTTATCGTGAAGATCCCGAATACGAACCAGAGAAGCTGAGGATCTTCCATCAGGACGAACAGCAGAATACATACACCGCAGCGTACATGAACAAGGTGAGCAAAAAGGCCCATGTCAGCGAGAAGTTTATCAGCGTCACTCGGACCCGGTCATCATACAAAGGATCGACCAAGTGGTACGAGGTGCTGAAACCGGCCGCTCAGTCGCTGCCCAAGCTCTTTTCGGTACCCAAATTCCATAAAGGGATCCACTCCACACAAAGGGACTATCTGAAAGTGGACAAGCTCTGGGTAGGTTGCAAGGTGCGACTGATCTGGCACATGGACTCGAATGGGATACAGGTTGCGAGCAAACAGACACTGTGGTCATCATATGCCTTGGCGGGCATGCAAATGGGGCTACAGCAGCAACCCCGTTCCATGTCAGACACGGAAGGTGTAGTGCAAAGCATTCGTTTCAAACGAGAGAGCCAGTTCAACGTGTTCTATGTAAAAGGGTGTCAGACAGGAACCCTGTACAAGGTCGCACCATCCCAGTGGAACTACATGAACTGGACAGTGACCAGGCACCCGCTAGCCTGTCTGTTGGCAATGAACACGTACGATTGTCAAGGCTGCACCATACACGACCAGGTGCTCTACCGCCCGCCCGTTCATTTCTCTATGTCACGGATAAAGCCTTCAGTGTACTTTGTTCTCACTAGGGTGGTGAAAAGAGAGAATCTACAAATGACAAACTGCAACTTCGCGGAGAAGATCGGCGCTGTCGATTTTTACGACGAGAGACTGGTGGCTTAACGCAAGAGGGTAGAGATGAACTATTCATCCTGACACCTTAACATTACGCACCTATGTACATGAAGACCCTTGAGCCAGCAGGCCTCATTTTGATCTGTCCCCCTTCGAGACTAGAACCACACACCGTAAAGGGAAGATGAGCTCGGGGACTACGTGGCACAAGCTAACACTGGAGGAGTTGCTATGTCTCACGTCCACCAAGTCTCTAACGGAACTGACCACAGAGTATGATAAGAAACCTAATAGAGTGCAGCTCTTGATCAACAAGCAAAGTGAGTGACCCGGACAAGAGTCTCACACCACCCCTGGCCAGTACACAAAACGATCTCAACTCGTACATCATTCTAAGGTGGTGTCCTTGGTATTCGTGGACGTTCGGGGTACTCTCGGGCGCAAATCTTTACATGCTTACGATGAGGTTGCTCAGGCTCAACAGTGAGGAAGTTCGTATCCCCCTGGAACTACTCACAGCCATGTGGCTCCTACTCAAGCAGCCCAACGTACCGTTCTTACCAACCTGTCTAGATACGTGTCTAGCAGAGAGGTTCCTGTTCCGCGTCTAATGGACAAGTAGCTAGCTCATCATCTGCCGCGATCTAGTGACCACGGACCTGTAGCTAGAATTACACATCGGCTATGTCATCCACTAGAGTACACAGACCGATTCGGATATACGCACATAATCTGAGTGAGCGTAGGATGGCAACCGCCGATTTCCCATACGGGTGCTACAAATATGAGTCAGCTAAGAACTACCTTCCCGGTGGCCTGTTCCACTTTGTCAAAGACGCTGATTTGTACGTCCAGATGCTACACGGACTGAGCGCGGACTTCATAAGAAACCTGAAAGGAGTGGCAGTCAGCACGGCCAGCAGCTCCATTGCAAATAGACCGTTCCTGAACACCCCACACCTGTACGAGGTGGAGCTCATCAACACGGGACACGAGCCCCTGAAGCAGGGAGATCGGTTCACAGTGCAGCTCCCAAACCGAGAGGACGTTGCAGCACAATTAGAGGTGAACGTAGATCTAGGTTACCACATGAACAAGTGCATCTGGGGAGGACTGCAGGCTACCTGAAGAGTGAATTGTGAGTCCGGAGGAGACCCAGTCGAGGAAGTGATACATGCTGTTAAGCACGAGCACGACTTTGACGTGTTTCAACTGATTTCACCTTACATGCCCCAGAGCATACTGTCAATGATGACGCTGGTGGCAAACGGGGCTGATTATCACAATGTCCCTGACGTGATGAGAAACAACGCGGCTTTAGCCGTGAACGAGGATTTCACCGCAATCGTACAGGATGAGAGTGTCAAAGGCTTTCTGAGAACTGTGGTGAGCCACGCGATGAGCATCGTGGAAAGTATGCAAGGTTTTGCAGGAGGACAGGTGGTACGAGCCTGTAACGGTTATAATTTCAGCACAATCAATACCGGTGACAGGTTCATGGCCCAGCTCAATATGAACAGATGGCTTCTGTGATAGGTTCTGTTGTGACCGAGCTATTGCCATTCCACATGCTGTTTTGGCTATGTGTATTAAACTGTTCAAGAGAATATTGTATCGCTTATGTAGGTTTGTTTGGTTGCGAGCATTTATAAATGGTGGTGTGTTTGTATCATAATAAAAGATGTTCCAATAAAGAAACTCCACTACAACGTGTACCCAGCTTCCATACATGTTTATTTGTTTCACAGGATAAGAGTACAAGACAAAAAACATTACAAGCGCAGGAGTAATACTGACATCACACCACATCGGTAACAGAAACAGACTTCTTTTTCGGGTGGCGCTCTGGGTTTACAAAGGAGATCTTCTTAACTCTTTTGATATCCTTCGGGCTATCCTTGTCATGTGAGTGGTGGCGGCTGGCCGGGATGATATTAACTTTATCATAATACAACATCTGAAGCATGCTAGATGTGTCAGGGGGAGGTCTGCTGAACTCAACGGATGAGCTAGAGCCACTACCGGTACTGATTCTCGCAGTGAGGTCGCTCACAACCTGAGCACTTGCGGTTGAGTTTTTGGGAGTTGGGTTGGTGTCGATCAGGCTGTTGCGAACAGGCTCTACGGGCGCAGCAGCACTCTCTACTTTTAGAACGCCCTATGTCGATCCCCCATTGAACACACCCGGTTTCACATGGCTTGCTAGTGATCTTGGGGATATTTATGTGTCCCACTGCGAGACCCCTGCTGTCCGCGTGTGGATATCCATACATGTATTCGCAATGTTGTTGTTCATTCGGCGTCTCTTTCAAAAGGTTAATCCACCACCGATCTTCATTAACACGACCCGTTCCTCGCAACAAAAGGTTCATCCACCACCGATCGTCATTAACACGACCCATTCCTCGCAACGATATCGATTAATTTCGCTTGTTACTCAACTAGGGCACTGGTATGGTAACACACCCTAGTGAACCACAGCCCACGTTCAATAAGACCAGTACGCACAGAATTACTGTAATACACCAATACACACATTTTCTCATTTCTGACTTTGGCTCTCGGTACGGTGGTGTAGACGAGTGCGTTCGTACCTAAGTGAGAGACCGGTGGCCTCTTCCCTTAATAAAATCAAAACCGCTTGTTCACCTTAAAATCATCTCGGTCGTTCTCATAGCTCCCTAGTACAGTACGTAAGCGGGCGTACCGAAGAATAGAGGCAATGTGTACGAGAGGGGAGCTAGAGCCAGGTGGGCGGTGTTGTACGAGAATACCATGAGACTACACCAGGAGTCCGGGGCTGGGTTGTACTGGTCATGGGGGTTAAATAGTATTTGCTCACAGTGTCCAAAAGCTTGCTTGCTGTAGCGTGCCTCAGCTCTGACAGGATCAGAGAGTCTCTCCTCCCTGTACAGAGCGAGCACCTCGCCTTTGCTGGTGATTGCGAGAGCCGACCACTGGAGCTTCCTGGTCTTCTCAAGTAGGGTGTTCAGTTCCAGGGACACGTACGATGTTACGGAAGCGAGCAAGCAAGAAGATCACCTCGTACCTGGAGAGCCAGATGGTGTGGGAATGCGTTAGCGTAAGATCCACACGTGTCAGGTCATACGACAGATAGACAATTGAAAGGAAGAGAAAGTATAACCGAGTCCCTTGTTAAGGTGACATGAGTTCACCTAGATCGAGTTAGTCTCACGAGGCCGATCGTGTTAATCCAGACAAACACGAACGTGGTCCATTTTAAAATGGGGAACAGAGACTGGCCTCGTCTGCCCGAGCATTCGATCCCCGATACCACAATCTCTGTTTCGCAACAAATTGCGTAGTATAACCAGGTATGAATGTAGGTGGCTAGGAATAAGATGAACATTACGAGTTTCTGGTACACAGATAAGCCCAACATTGGGTCCACGATCGCACTGGTGTCACTGCGACTGCTTCGTATCTCAGAGCTCAGGATGGCCAGAATATAACCTCCGATCAAGGTGATGCACACCATCAGAGACCACATGGCTCCCAGCGCACCCAACGCGAATACGTTCCACAATCTGATTATGTGCACAAAGATAGTCACGCAAACTAGCACGCTCGAGATAACCTTGACTACGCTGAACACGAGACCCTTGACACGCTGTACTTTCACACAGGTCCGATTGAGCCAACACACAACGGGGGTAGGTACAGAGGGTGAACATTTGTAGTCACCATTGTCCTGTTCAGAGAGGCGCACAGGATCACGTCCTGATCAGGTAAAGACTTTCTGGGTAACATGGCTAGTCGATAAAGTGATATACGATTAGAAATGCGGTTTCTTTATTTTTAATGTGTACCAAAACCACGAAATGCTGCTCAGTTAGGCTCAGTTTACCAATCTAGCCGAGTCTCCCGTGTTACCGGACAGCATCATGTTCTCAAACTTGGAAACGGTCTCGTGTCCGATTATAGTGATTCGATTGAACATGCTCTGGTTATAATAGCGCCACTCGCAAAACCCGTTGCATCTAAAGGTGTTCCCGACCACCGTGCCTATATGCATGTAGTAGCAATCTGGGCTGTTTCGTAGGTGGTCGTACAGGCACTCTTCGTCAGCAACCCAGATGAGCCCCAGTGTCGCACCTGCGTGGTCTCCCAGAATGGTGAATTGTTTCCCGTGCTGGGCACGGATTTCGCTATCAGGTACAATTTCCCAGAGTGCATAGCCTCGGAACCCGGAACCGTGGTGTGTTCGACTTGGCCTGTGTGGTACACCGTGCTCGATGTCAACGCGATTGAACCCACCAGCTGAACGACCTGCTTGACCAGGCACGGCTTTGTCACAATACAGTGTAGCACGAACCACAAATGGTCACTGAGAATAGGTACATTCTTGAGAGCGATCTCTGTCACGTTGGAAACCACGGTCAGACGCTGCTGACGCTGGGTCTGATGCGCACTCGAGCCATCGCACCTGATCATATCGTGAAACTGTTGGAGCGATTTGTTCCACTCGGATACGAACGTATGGATAGGGATCGCGGGGATGTACAGCTCCTCGTTCCCGGCCCAGCTGTTTATACACCGCCGGGCTATCAGAGAGCTCCCTTTTGCGATATATGTGTTGTACAGGTCCACGATCGACGTGTATTCCTCAGATTGACTGATGATAGGTATGAGGCGCACGCACACGTCCTCGACTCAAGGCCTGTGTTTTTAGTTGAGGCGATCAGTTTGCGAGGGTACGTGCTTGAAGTCGAGCTCGCCCAGGGCTAGGTTATTCCATTGCCCCTTATATCCATACAACCCAGACAGCAACATGTGGTTATCGCTGCAATCATTGTTCAACAGTGGTCTAATCACCGGGCCTCGCTGTTGCTGGCTCGCTCTCACGGGTTGTTCATTGAGCATGAAGCAGAGTGACTTCTGAGAGGCCATAGTAAGCGGCTGCAGACTCGAAGATCGCTTGTGTACATTGTGGTTTGAACCTGTCTCGTTAGTGGCTTGCTTACTGGCTCGTAAACGGTTGAACCCTAATCATACCACATCTCCCTGTACAGCAAGCATCACGGGTATCACCTAACAGAAAAGAGATTAGACCGAAGTGTGTTCGCAAGGGTTTATTTTTGTGCATACAAAAAATATATCAACACGCATAATAAAACAATTCAATTACACAGGGTGTACAACATCTGTGCTCTCAAGACCTTGCAGCACGTTATCAGGGTAACGCTACACAGAGTTATCTTTACATCTTTTTGATGACCGATGAGATGAAATCCGCAACAGCGTTGGACGCCTTCGAGGAGCTTCCTACACCAGAGATTACCGAGTAACCAGCTTGTTGCTTGTTCATTATGGCCGTACTGGGCTGTTGCACACACGGCTGAGACTGTTGTACGTTGCTCGTGCAGGGTGCAGGTTCCCCAATCTCTTCCGTGTCCATCGTTTCGTGGTTCTCCTCGATCGAGTCGCTAGTGCCACGCTTTGAGATCTGCTTCGTAAGTTCTCATAATTCGTTCAGCAGTTTTCTGACATCCCCTGGATCCTGATCGTCCTTGGTTTGTTTGCGCACACGCTTATACGGGGTGTCCCTCGCTAAACTCTGCAACGTGTCCATGTTAGACTGGGTAGACGAGGGATCTTGAGACACTGAGCTGCGCTCGCGTTCTAGTATCACGTCTCGTACGCTGGCCTTGATCGAATCAAGCATTTTATCGTACTCTTTCTGCGAGGCCGCCTGTCTCTCTGATTCCTCCTTGTTATACTCCATGGCTATCTGCTTCCTTTGCTCTTCGGTCAGAGTCCCGTACTGAAGCGGTTGTTGATCACCTGGGTTCATTACACCACTTGTGTTGTACAGAGCCTGTCCCCCATAGAACCCTTGCGGAGTCTGTTGCTGCTGAGGATTCCACAGATGTTGGGTTTGAGGTAGCTTATATTGTTGAAACATGGGTGGCAACTGCATGAAACTCTGTAGAGCTTGTAGCTGAGCTTGTAGCTGAGCTTGCGACTGTTGATTATGTTGCTGAGGCAGAGACTGCGGCTGCGGCTGTAAAGCCTTAATAAGATTATCAATCTGGTTTTGTGTCACAGACATTGTATCTTCTATGTGGTCGGGTTTAGGGGCTGGAGTATCTCCTGTGGGGTCTGTTACTTCGGACGCGTTAGTACCTACGTGACTAGGTTTCATACCGGCGCATAGTTTAGTTTCCACGCCGGTACATTTGGTAAAATCCTTAGCTCCTTGCATCGTGAACAGCGCGTCGGGATCCTCGGGACATTTCAGTCTCTGAGTTAGTACGCTATTCTGAACCTTGATGGCCTCTAACACGTCCTTGAGCACCCGCACCTCTATGGCTTGGTCTAACAAGGCCTTCCTCAGGGATTCCACAGTCTCTGTGATACTCTGCACTTCGAAGCTCTCGTCCAAGGCATCAGAGCGGGTTTCGGTCTGAACGCCAAGGCCCTCCGCGGTCTCCTTCAGATCGAGACCCGCGTTGAGGACCGAGTCCTTACGAGTGGAAAACCCCATCCTGGTCATGGTCCGGGCCAGATCCGCGCCTGTCACCAGGGTGCAAAACCAGCCCGGTCTCATGGGCACGGAGACCAGACTACACTCTTCCGTGATGGGGCCGCTCTTATTATCACCCGCGGTGCCTAAGTTGAAGCCCATGTTCATCCCTGGCTTCACAACTCCGTTGGTGTACTCGTTGTCATTGCACGCGACACAGCAGTACAGGAAGTTTTTGTCAACAGACCTACTGTGGACGTGCCAGTAACACTTGACTCGTCCGATGTCCTTGTTGGCTTTGTGAAGGAACACAACCTTTCCGGGGGTGACATGCTCCTGAGTACGACATTTCGTTCCCGACAATGAAATCTCTCCTCAAGTCGGGGTACACCTCACCCTGTGCCACTCCAAACACGCTACACATCCCTACCAGGAACTTGGTAGTCTCTGACGAAACGATACTAGCCAACGCTTCGGAGTAATCATCCTTGTTGGTTCCGTAGCACTCATTGCAGAAGATCGGCACAAAGACAGACTAGTCTGACCGCGGAGCCCCTTCAGGGTACTCGCCTCTGTCGACATAGTCCACTAGAGTCATGCTGGTCATGTTCACCACGGCTCTCTTGGTGACCTCGGTCGAGACTTTCACAAACGCGCACTGGTCTTTTGTGCAGAACACGGGGCCTACCCTACCCTCCTCCTTTACCAAGTGGGTTACACGGCTCGAGGCCATCGCGAGTCTGTCCGCTACTGAAAACACACAGACCTAGGGCTCTGTCTAGTGCGAGCCAGATTGTGTACGGTCCACCTTGGTGTTGAAGATCAGATTGTCTCCCCAGACAAGCTCGTCAAACTCGGTCAATATCTGGAGTGCGTACCTAGAGATGTGTGTCACATTCTCAACTGTGCAATAGGGAGGGGTGCTGGTGAATGGGAAACTGCCACGGTCTCTGTTTGTTTGGCTTCGCGTGAGCTCGGTTATCAGCTCGGCTAGCTTGCCCGCGTCCAATATATTGAGCTCGAACAACCCTCGTAAATACGTCCTAGTCCTGACTTCATAAACATTGTTGTCTTGCACAGGTGTAGACGAAGTGACTTTGCACCATTTGCAATGGTCACTGTTTACTATGGCAATTATGTGCTTGGAACTCGTACGGAAGACACAGTAGCTACCCGGCCGTAAGCCGCAGCACGCAGTGATAAGGCCTCCACACACTGTGAATTTATCACTTTCGATAAATCCAGCCACGGACACAGAGAAGTCTCGGGTTTTAACGACCGCTGATGATGAGTGAACACGCGTCTTCTTCGAATTCTTGTTATTCTTCACCTTTTGGGTCTTCCTCTCGGCAACTTTCATTGCCTCGTGAAGCCGATCGAGGCAACCTATCCGATAGAGCACCCCCGGGTAAGAGGGTAAGGATGAGAAGCGAGCCCGACGATGTGAACGAATAACAGCCTAGTAAGATTTGATCCTCTGTCAGCAGTGACCACGGTCAGGTCTCGCGGGGAGAGACACATGCAGCTGGTTCTATTAGTAGTCGCAAGGCGCACCGTCATGGCTCTCCCTGCGCCTCAACGGACCGAGCCCTGGACTCACGAGCTGCATCGAAGCGAGGCTATGTGAATAGCCGGGGATGCTATATTCCAGATGTTCCCCGAGCCTGTGGAGCAACAGGACCGAGAGATATACAAGATCAGCGAAAATGATCGCTTCATACAAAAACAGTACCCGATGCTCTACATGAACCTGAACCCTAACGAACACCCCTCGGTTGTCGACGTGCAGTACAAGAACGAGGGCACCAGCTGTCCTGTGTGCAAATTAGACAGGAACACTTTGGAATCCATCAAAGTGCTTAAGCCACACGAGGTCACGGGCCACCTCAACTCGTACAACCATACATTCACAGACGAGCAAGTCAATATTCATCTGGCCCACACCATGAGGGATGAAAATGTCATCGGGGTGATCCAGAACATGTCTGTGGACCTGATGAGCAAATCGTATTCGCTAGTGAACGCTGCTTCTCTTCGCATCATGAACCGCATCCGAACGCACATGGGTAGAGTTTTTGTTTTTCCGGACCAGGATGTGGCTAAGGTTCACAACGATGCCGTTAAACAGTTCATTGGTCTCGTGTCTACATGTCAGGCGCTCATGAAATACAAGTACACAGATAACGAGAGAAGCCCTGTGACCAATCCTCTGTTGTAGCTCTTTCACCAATACCAAGGTACTATAGAACCTTGCCATGTGATAGTGTACCCGAAGGTCTTGTCCTGTTTTACTTTACACACACAAAGAGGTTTCATTGTATTCCGAGCTAAAAATTTCTGTACCATAACCCACCGAGCTATGACACTCGTGGCGATGGCCCTCTCACTCTCACTGCTCCCGCACCTCATGGGTTCCCCTGTCGTCAACAAGAACGAACCTTACGGATACGCTCCCTACGTTTGGATTTCCATTAGCGAATGAAGTGCAGAGAACGGCTGGTGTCTTGGTAGGAGCCGCAGTGGCTTCGCTTTGACCGTGGACACGTACAACCCGACGAGCGCCATGTGCACCCACTACTGCCCAGGCATGATCTACGCTCACTGGAGACCCTTCCGAGACTCAGCTGGTGATATTACCAAACACGAGACCGAACGCACCATACTCGGTGCTTACGTGAAGAAGTTGGACAGGGTGTCCTGTCTCGTGGTCCCCGGCGGGTTCAAGTGTGCGCACCGTGTTGTCGCAAACACCTCCTTGAACAAGATATCGATTCTGCTCCACGCTAGCCCCGGCAACAGAGACTATTACTTTGGCGCGGACCCGATGCTCGACTGCGACCCCGATCCTCAGTGCGCAGCTTTCAAGCTCTTGAGGAGGAGGCTACACGCACCCGATGCGAGCAGACAATGGCCCGATACGGATGATGTCCTGACTATCCGAAACTCCCCTTACGCTTGTGTGCTGGCCTACGTGGGCCTCGGGGACTCAGAGTCTATCGGCACCTGTTACACACAACTAGGGGACAGTTGTTTTGCCTCCGAGGGTAACAGATTCTGCATTGCCAATTCTAGAGCCCATAAAGTAGGCATAACTAACGCAGACGGTTCCGCTTCGGCCCCCATTGCCATCTGCGAGGTCTCAAGCTCCGCGAGTCTAAAGGTTCGGGACCCTGTGTACGTACCCACAGCTTCAGAGCTCAGGGACGTTCTCATAACCTCTTCCTGAGATGCTGCCGTTCTCTCTCTGGACAGAGCCGTATACGAATCGGACTATCTCTCGGTAGCGCTCAACGTGGCCACATTCCACACGGTGGCTGAAGCGGGTCATGTAATCATGAAGGTCTCATTTGATGAGTGTCTCGTTCCAATCTCATCAGCAAACTTCGATTTTACCGTGGCCATGAATACCATAGTCGGAGTGCTATCCAAGGTGAGTGTCCACACACTTGAGCGCTATCATGCTGGATGCGACAAACTGGGGCTTGACAGAATGCTCTCGCGTAAACCGGACAGGTGTGATGTGCACCAAGGTGGCAGCTGCTTTAGCTTCGTATCTGATCAGACACCGAGTTCTGAAACTCTTTCTCAGGCTGCCCAGATCCCACGAGCACTTGCGTGACATCGAGTTCTCGCAGCTGGGCAATTTCGACGCTTTCGTGACACCCCAGGGGCTGGTCGACATGACTCGAGTTGGACACTGTCAGAACATGTGGGTGTCTGGGAGCGGAGACTATGCTTCCAAAGGCATCATGTCATACCTCTTGAGTCTACTAAGGCGGGGAGTAAAAGCGAACAATGTAATCTTCATGTTATCTCTTACAGGAGGGCTCAAGATTAGCCCTCTCGAACATGGACATTCACAGCACCGTGAGACCACCGGTGAATTGGCGCTTGCCGATCTGGAAACCAACACTGTGCTAAAGTGTGAAGAGGATCTCAATACCAAGTGCTGTTCCGGGTCCATTGCAACAGTGTGGACTAGGAACACGCTGGTGAACATCACCGTAACCTCAACCTCATTCGAGACGCTCAAGAGGTTTCCCGAGCTGATCGCGGTCTCGTTTGGAATCAACCAGTTTGTCATAACCCCGGTCGATTCAGATTTCAGACGAGGCGTTCGCTCAGACACCCCTGTGATAATGGGTATCACATCATCAGTACACAGCCTGAGGGATTGGAAGCGGCAGCAGATATCGGCAGGGATATCTACTTTCGCAGCATGGGAAAACAGGAGAAGCAAGCGCTCCGCTTCTGATCCCGACAACCCCGGGGTGGTGAAGCTGGACGAGATCACCATCAACATCCCCGAAAACAAATACAAGGACCCAGCCTCCGGTTCCAAGAACTGTTTGGACCCGCAGTACATCATAGGCCTGAGTAACACGCTTGTGTGTCCCGGGCTCATAGCCGCTCATGGCGCGTTGGGTATATTCAAGGAGCCCCACAGGGTGATGTGCAGCACCAGCTATGATAAAATCTAAATAGCAAATTTGTACACGCTCGAATCGTGCACCCCGGGAGAACCCACCAAAAGGGCAACAATCTCCACGAGGCCTCCTCAGATCACAGTAAACATCAACACCCTTATCCCCACCACAGACTGCAATCACTACATGGTAGGCATCCTGGATTCGGATCAAGTGGTCGAGTACGTGCCTCCCGTGAACAAGGTGTGCACCGCCTACAACACCGGCGAGACTACACACAGCATGAACGTTGTCTCTGTGGATGACAGTTACGCGCTTGACAAGCCAATGGTTGAAGCAGAACAACTCAGCGCATGAGATCATCAATGACGCTCACAGAGCCGGTGAGATGATGAGGGAAGGGCTTGAGGAGTTGGCAACACAGAAGAGGAAGGCCAGGGCGTACGAGTTAGACGCAAAAGGTTTCTTTGGGCGTTGACAGGGGTGGCAGCCTTGGAGCTCGCGTGGCATGTGTCCAATAGAGTGGACGCATTGGAGGATCAGATGGACTCTCTTAAGAATTCGTATTTCTTGGTTTCGGGTCAGTTAGTTGAAGTGAGCAACAAGCTCGATACCAACATAGCCCTGGTCAATGGTAGGATCGATGACCAGGAGGAAAATGCAGAAGACCACCGACATGGTCAACAGCAACTTTGCCATGATGAGGGACACAATGATGCGGCTCACCGAGACCGCTTTGCGTGACACCAATGTAAAGTTCTCGGTCATGGCAAGCTATCAAATGTGGTACGCTCAGATGCAGAGCATAACTCATCAGATGATGCAGGCTGCAATGCACACCAAGTTCATGGCGAAAGGAGTGGAAAACTGTCTCAGGCAGATAGCTTCGAAGCGTTCGGGGAGCTGCCCCAGCGGTATGGCAGTAATGCAGGATCACCCAGGACCTTCCGAGTTCCCGACTGTGGGCACGGCCCTGTACAAAGAGAGGAAGCTTTTCATAGTACACTCTATCCCCGGGAGCGTTGAGAAGACCATTGTCAGAGGGATCATACCAATGCCCAAGATGAGTATGGACGGGGTCCCATGCTGGCCCGATTACAAAGTGTGGTTGATAGACGGTAGGTATTACGAACCATCCGAGTGTCACGCAAAGTACTGTCATAAGCCCGAGCCTCACGAGAGGTACCTGATATGTATCAAGGAGCCAAGCGAGTGCAAGACAGTATGTGCCCCCTGTCACCAAGGTATCTGCTACCGGGATAAGAAAGTCATTTGGATGGAGGGGTCTGCCGCGATAGAGATCGAGTCTTCTCCGCTCAGACCGTTCTCCAGAGTGCACATTTCAGACGGACCTGTCTTGTTCTCAGATCTACTGAAAGACACCATGCCAGGAATACCTGAACTGGAGATACTTCAGAGCATAAACACTAGCGTACAACTAATTGATGTGCGAAAGGATCATCACAAGAAGCATAGAAGAGTTTGACAAGTGATACGATGAGATTACGGCTAGCAGGGTAACATTCGGAGGGTGGCTCTCAGGATTCTCAAGTGATGCGGCCATATGGACCTCTGTAGCCATACTCATGGCGTGGTGCACGGCACTCTCGGTTGGAATAGGCTAAATTGTTTTCGGGCAAGGAAGCGGCGGAGGAGGTGTTGTGCTCCCAAACTATACAAGGAAACGGTCAAAGATATTATAGACCCCTACACCCTTGTAAATGTGTCTATACTTTTAGATCCCTTTGCCTTAGGATGCTTGAATAAATGTCCTGTGTGTCAAGGATTGTTACGGGTCGTTGTGTTTGTGTGAGTGTCAAGTGTGGAACAATACAATGGAATACGGTTGTCCATTACACAACTTTTTTTTATTTCACCATACACTCTGTACAAACATACACAGCAAAGTGTTTAGGGTTATATGTCCTCGCGGGTCTAGGTTTCACCTTGGTCTATGCAATCCAATCACGTTTCTATTATACACGTTCTTTCTGTAAGGCTGACATTGGGTAACACTGTGTATTCAGATCAGACACTCATTGAAAGACAACAACAGTCTTGCTCTTGATATGTGTATCCCCTGAGTTACTGCAACGGACTGGCATCAGTAAAACTGCAACAGGTCCCAAGGCGCGAACTCCGCCATCTGAGCGCAACAGCACTGATGCATTTCCCCTAGAGATCACCAGGTCGCAGGGTTCGACAATCTCCAGTTCGTTTCTCCTCTCGGGTATCACCAATTCCTTGAGTGGTTGGAACCACTCACCCGAATGGTGCCCAAAGAACCATCCTCCCGTAGAATCTGCCACGTGTTCATACAAGTGAATGTAGCAGTCCACGAACATGGAACCCTTGAAATGTATGTTGTGTACATCCCCGTTGTTATCGGGTTTGATCTTGGTATAACCACTTCTGTTCACACCCAACACTGGGCCTTCTTGGGCCAGTGTAAAGTTAGGAGCCACAATCAATACACCGTGCGACACGACCCGCGGGTCGTCCTTCTCTGTGTAGACAACCACGCTGGCAGTATCCTCAATGTCATACTGTAAACCAAGGCCGTCTCCTATCTCGTGGTCGAATTTAGCCGAGGTTCCCCTGGACAGGATTTCTCTGCCCCTCGATGCCATATGGTCATACTCCCAAAAGCAAACATTGGTGCCATCTCTGGATATGACCAGATCCGTCCTGGAAGATTCCGTCTTATCGGCCGGGGTACACTGGTAGACTTGTGTTTTGTTCAGGTTTTGATGGATTGTGCACGTGAGATCACCTTCGATTGTTAAATTCTCATACACCGATGAGACGACCCGGCCCTGCTCACTGGTCATGTTGGTGATCAGCACGTCCACGGACACTGAGCTATCAAAGACAGTTACTTTGGGAGGCTCGCATACTTGAGTTCCCTTGGTGTCGCTCATAGCTGTAGTGGACAGTGTATAGTCAAGCTGTACTGATCTGGGATCCTAAGGATCTAAGTGTATTAGATTTTCCAGTGTACCACTGCTCCTAGATATACTTTGCGAATATCCGGCCAGTTTATCTAAACTGGAACGTTCGCCTTTACATGAATAGAATGTACAACAATCCACGTGAGTAAGTCTAAGCACTGTACAACTGGTCCTCTAGACAGATACTGTGTGATCAACCCCGTATGTGAATTCGGTGCGCTTTCTACACTTAGCACCCTTGGCTCTGACATTCCCACACCCCCCAGTAGCCCCATGACATAGACAATGCCAATTCCAGTAAATGACAAGTCTTTGCACATTAGTTTTATTTCCAGCAATCACCCACACATCCTAGATAGTTTCCATGTAACATACAGTGTGGCAAGTACCCAAGATATGAACTGTGGGTATCTACATCATTCTCTGTTGGTTCACACAGCCTAGTCCTGGTCAGATACACAGGGCTTGGGGGCCCAGTATACCAGAGATGAGTGAACAGTGGCTGGCCATTCATTCATAATCCGACCGGTGGCTGGCAGCTCAATAGTCCGACCGGTGGACTGGCAGCTCAATAGTCCGACCGGTGGCTGGCCATTCTATAGTCCGACCGGTGGCTGGCAGCTCTATAGTCCGACCGGTGGCTGGCAGCCCTATAGTCCGACCAGAGATGAGTCAACAGTGGCCAGCCTTTACTGCGTCCGACCGTTCGCTGTGAGCTCGTTCATGTCTGGCATGTAAAAACCCTCCTGTGAGCCACATCCAGATCACAGCTTGCGAGCCTTCCAGAGGTGCGAGACATGATCAACTCTCACATCCTAGAGTACAGAGTGTTGAGCTCAGTGTACAGACAAGCTAGTTTAACAAGCCAGACTTTATAGTTATATCGGACTTAAAGTGGCTGTGGACACCGACTGACAGCGACATGGAGGATAAAACACCAAGATTCATTGTAGCGGAACACCCTCAGTGGTATTTGACATCTGATCACAGAGACAGTTTCAAGTGTCGAAGCACAGAAGGACTTTTCGATGATGTGGTCAACCTGATGGTGTGTAAACAAAAGGAACTGTCCAAAACAGAGAAGAGGTACAAACCGAAAAACATCTACAAGACCATCAGGAATATGGTGATCTGGGATGCTCACGATATACCGCAAGCCCCGACGCACTCATTACTGCTTGCGCTGATGGACCTGGTGGACATTGAAGGACGGAATGGCTTTGAGTCTATGGCGACTGTAGACAAGTCTGGTCTCAAACACGTACTGCTGGCATACGGTAACTACAAGAGCTTCTACATACCGAATAAACAACTGGTAAGCACCGATGGCAGGAAGGTGATTCCGGTGGTGACACAGTACTCTGAACCCCATAATTTCACATTCTGCGATAGCAGCAGATCAATGATTGGAACCTACATCGTGGTTATCCCGAGTATCGGAAAGGATCCTGCTAGGTCCTACTTTGTGCAAGAGGTACTGTATGTCCCGGGATTAGAGAGCCTGGATGTGTTGAAAACTGTCACGGGTGACAGGTTCGAATTCTGGGACATGGCCCTCGAGGTACCCACACACGTAACAGCCCTGACCCCTTCCTTTCAACTAATCCAGCCTTTCCAGTTGCTGCGCACCGAGGCTAAAAACCAACCTGCCCAGAGCAAGACCGAAGCGTCTGGCTCTTGTGTGGAAGAGGCACACCCCATGTGCTGTGTGATAAACAAGGTTTCGAATGAAAGTGTGAGGAAACGGCGTGAGGCCAGCGTGGATGCTTTCACCCAAGACCAAGTAATATGTGATCTGAAGCGCTTCCATTATGAGAGCGGTGACACGCGTACGGTCTACTTGCGAAGGAGCAGTAGATGCCTGGACGGTAAGCAGGTGAACATGATACCAGTGGTCCACCGGAGAAAGAGTCAAGCCCAGGCCCCTGAGCTGTATGTCTCCACAACACTGAGGTTTTGCAGGGCCGTCAAGCAATGTTGTGTAAAGGGCAACGGGGAACTAGTGAGCTGTTGGAATGACACACTAAAGGAAATGGAAAGGGAGACCTTTATCACCGGACCCGAGATGTACCAAGAGATACACCATCCCGCTTTGACAGCATTCATCAAGCGTGTCCAAACAGCTGGTGCAATTATATACCTAAGCACGTGGAGAGCGTTATTACGGACCCGGTAATGGTCGAGGTGGTGGGATTGGCCATCAAATTTATGGAGAGCAAGATCCCCAATTCGTTCGTGGTGGCCGAGTTGCTGTATTGCCCGATTGAGCAAGTGTGAGAATACCAGAAGTTTTGGGACATGTACTCGTCTGACAACATCATTCAAAACATTGTAAACAAGAAGTTTGTCAGTGTGATAAAGGAGCAGATGCGAATGGACTGGGCGAAATTGGCTGATATCGCCTCCTCTTACGGGCGAAAGAGATACGGCGATGATAACCCCGCAATGGTCTCTGTGTTTGAACAGTTGTTCAAACTGCATACCCTGGACCACGTAGCCAAAGCTCAGAAGTTGTGGCACACGTTTGTTTAACATGACACGAGCAAGATCAAGGACAGGGAGTTGGTCCAGATGTATGCAAAGGCTAAGGTGCTGTTTTCAAAACTCCGCATTTATAACAACAAACTGAAGACAGCGCTCAAGAGCCGAGAAGGAGAGCTCTGCGTTCCAGAGAGCAGATCGGCCTCCCCACACTCGACCGAGGCTCTAAACACCGATATGGCTTGTACAGGTCTGGTTGAGGACGAGGAGCATAGCGAAGATAAGGCTATGTCCGATGTGACAAGTGACAGACTGTACTCTATCGTGACACCAGCATCTATTCCGATTTCACATTGAATCAAGAACATGTCGACCCTGCTGCAGAGTGAACCCTGGTTGAACGGAGAAAAACTAAGGAGAGATGACATTTATACTATATTGGGATTGGATAACACTCTGCTGGACAAACGAAACGGTGAAATCCTTTGTGCCTGGGTCATTAACAACCGAGACATTGTTACTAGACTCGAGAGGTACGCATTGAAGGATAGATTCAGCAAAGCTCTGGTTGCTTGCCTGGACTCTATGGACACCAACAACTGGAGACACAAGATACTGGGCTCGTTCCAGGGTACCCGGGAACAGACCAGGGAGCACTCGGACAAACTGGCGGCTAAACTGTACAACAAGAGGAATTGCACTAAAAGCGATCTGGGCGGCAAAAGGGTTGACAAACGTGCTGAGAAACAAGCATCGGTTCAGCTCCCCAAAACCACGAAGCGAGCTCAGTTGGACTCTAAGTCAAACAGATCGTCACCCTCTAAGTCCCCCGGGTCCAAGAGTACCAATACTCCCCGCGATGTACAAGCCCATTTCTCGCACCTCAGGTACAGTGACGAGGAAGACGATTTTTGCCTAAACGAGGCTGAGGAAATGACCAGTCAAGTGACCAGTGAAGAGGAGGAAGAGTGTTTTGATGTAGATAATATCCCCGGTGAGGACTTGGTTGCTGCTATGTACGAGGATGACAACGAGAGTCCTGGCGAGTACGATTTAACCGACGACTTCATAAACGACGGACCCATCGAAGAGGACTACAGCAGTGAACCCGAGGACGATGAAGCGTTCTGCACTTGGGTTAAAAGCAGGGGCAAAAAGTTTGTGTAAAACGAAGAATGTAAATCGGGGACGCAAGCATAGAAGCGTGTCATGTTCAGAAGGCGAAGCCCACTGTAGTGGTACGGAAGAGGAAAGTCAAGGGTATAAGCGCGCTCTGCAATCCGAGTCCGACGAGGAGGTGATCAAGCCCAATGTAAAGCGCATCAAACGTACAAAGGAGAACACCCGCGGACCTGACAAGAGTGAGAAGCGTAGCACGGCTACCAAGGTGTGTAAGGACACCTCACCTCGGCGCTTTGCAATAGAGGATAAGAGGCACGCTAAACTGAAAAAGGACAAGTGTGACAAGGGGTACAAAAGAGTAAAGGCTGGTCGGCCCACACAGACCCTGATCGGGATTCCCCTGTATACAAAAGCAAGCTGTCGGACTCTGAACCAGATGACTACGAAGGGGAGGAGAAACACAGTCGAGATATAAAGCGGGGAAAGCCTTCCAAGAAGAGTTCTAAATGCACTCGCTCTCCCTTTATCGAAACTGACTCTGAACAAGACGAGGAACGGGACGGAGGTGTAAAGCGGGTCAAGTCTTCCAAGAAGAGTTCTAAATGCACTCGCTCTCCCAAAAGTCTAGGCCGGACAATACGCTCAGATATAAACTAGAAAAGGCAGAGCCTGCGAGGTCCCTCGAGCAACAAGAGGCTCTCGAAAAACAAGATGTCAGCAACCCATCAGGTACTACACCTTCACTGATCCAGGCTCTGAAGTTACGTATTGTGAAACTGGTTAATTCGATCGATGACGCTGCGCAGCCTACTGCTAATCCGAACCAAGACACACCTGATTACAAGGGCGATGGAACGCAAGGCCGTGAAGAGGAACAGTTAAACAGACAAGTGCACCCAAGACACCCTGCCGAACCTGGATCTGCTGCAGAGTGGTCTGACGAGGATTCAGATACCAGATCGGACTGTAATGATACACGAGACAACAGACCTGAAAGGTGTAGTGAGCTTGACACGGACTCTGACAAGAAAGAGTATTTTGTTTCTATGTGAGATTGGTTATCATGTCGTCCCGTATGGTGAAAAAGAAGCAGCCTGCACCTGGCCCCAAAGTGCTTGTATGATACAATATTTAGAGGGTCTGGCTAACAACGTGTGTGTGTCTCAGTTAGACAAACCTTGCTCGTCTGTTGTACTGTCATCTACCTATTCGAATCCAGATTATAAAGCAGATGAACCGAAGGTTGTTCTTAATACTCTGGATAGCTATGTTGTTAAAAAGTGATACACATTGCTTAGTTTAGTTTGCCATGTAGCCTAGAGCAATGGTTTATACCTATGTTACTGCTTGGTACCCATCCCTGTATGAGATAATAAAATGATGTTAAACACGATGTGTCACGATGGCTTTGATTCTCTCTGTTTCTTGTTTCTATAACTGTGTCACGTACTGATCATTCCTGTGAGATGATAATGAGGCAAAACAATGGTACATGTATCATACGTTTATTACTCAGAAATGGGACACACGTTACGGTACACCAACAGTGGTAGCGAAGTTGTGCAGAGCTTTATTGTCACAGACAGTTCAATGGGAGCTGCTTTTCCTCTGGTACATGAGCATGTAAGCAACCCTGTCGTATAAGTGAGATCCTGCTTCATAGGTTGTCTTGACATCCGCCCAGGAGCACAGCCTCACGTGACCGTCGTCTGCAAGATACCACCCGTGATCTTCACAACGCAGATAAGCTGTGTAATGTCCACGGTAGTGAGTACCACGGTGGGCTACAACAGCTTACAGCTCGTATATAGTGCTTACGCTGGCTTCGGGTTCTTTTATGATGTATTTCAGTTCCACAGTCTCCGGGAACGCAAAGCGCTTTCCTATCTTGACAATGTGAGCGGTATCTCTACCAATGTTTTTAACCCGTCCGAGTTTCATACACACAACCGGGGGTAATGACACCACCTTGCTCGTGATTTCGTGCTGGGTTCTCCTGTGACAGTTGATGCAATGGCAGTCACACGTTGTCCGTGTGTTGTCAGCGTATTGTTTCATGTATTCCTGCAGCTCATTCGGGAGACTCTTGTCGATCAACAGGGGGATTGTGATTGCGTTATTCAGTACAGACCGGACTGTGTTACAACAAAGACAGCGCATACATTCTTCACTCTTAATGTCCCACAGTTTTTCGATCCCTTTCCCGGTCCTGTGTCCGTCCACTAGAGCGTTGATAATGCACTTGAACACGAGGTCAGGGTCCTCCTGAACGTGGAAAGACATTCCACTGTACACGCTCATGTAGTCTATGAGAAAGCCCGGGTCGCACGGTGACCGGCTGTTTTCGGTCATCTCGTAGATGAGACTCCTGAGGCTCGTGGCCACTGTATTAGGAGCCCGGTATTCCCACTCGTCCACTTGCCTAACGGGATCCTGTAGCTCGCGTGTCTCGTACAGGCACTGGACAATGCTGTTTATGCTGCAATGGGTCCCGTAATTGATCAAGCCACGCATGGTTGAAGGTGGACAGAGAGAGATCCCGAGCAGTGTGGTCAGCTGGCTAGGTAGACCCACGTGAACGAGTGTGATGACAAGGACTGGTTTCGTGTATCAGTAGGTGTACAAGGGGATCAGGTGTCAAACTACATTTCACAATGATTGCATTTAGTAGTCTGTCACGCTGAACGCGGAAACCTGCTTGAACAGCTCTCTGAGAGATCGCACCGGTCCCTGTGGGCTCAGTAGAACCATGAGGATCGTCATCCAGTAATATTCAAGAGTGAACTCAAGCACAAGTCCATACTTCTTTAACTTTGTGAACATTATGACAGGGGCCCAGTTGGACTCGGTATTTGAAACGGCATCGTGTGTGAAAAAGTTGTGGTTGTCGTCGTGTAGCCTTGACTGGTCCAGTTGATCTACCCCGGGAACACCAGCTAGTGCTGAGTTTTTGAGAGTCCCCTTGGTTAACCCCTGTGTGCAATCCAGTGCCAAGGCTTTGAGCTTTGATGATCCGAATACCTTGACTCTCAACCTAAGCACTATGTTCCTAACCATTGGATTCACCTTGGTGTTACCCACACTCTCTGCTCTCTGAAAGGCTTCGGGTCTCCGTACACCAGCAGTGTGGAGCTGCTTATATTACGCTCATCTTCCTCTTCACCCATGTACGTAAGCCAGTTGGGTATCGCGCACGTATAATCCCTCAACGTGAAAAAGTTACCGTCTAGGGTCAACAGGTGTGGAGTAGTCCTTTCGCTGGGAGTGAAAGTTTCCAACCACTCGATCGACTTGGTCAGCACATGCGAGAGAGGCGTCTCGATGCTCAGCTTGCAAAGCAGTTTGTACAGTCCGGAGTCGGGTAAGTGCCTTTCCACCATAGTGGTACAGAGACTGACCAAGCTCCTACACTGTTCATCGAACATGGAGGGCTGTGGTTTGTTGAAGTTCCTGCTGAGATAAGGCACAATGTCGATCATCACAGCTCCTTTACCGATCAGGAGATCCTGCCATTCTGTCATGTGCACGGGTAACAGCTTCATGTCTAACGCGGCCTTAAGTGTCAGAAAGATTTGCATCAGGAACACGTAAACAGAGTTAGGCGAATCCGACATGTTCCAGCGTAACACCTGCTTGCATTCTTCAAAGAACTGCGTGTACTGGAACATGAGCGTACCATTGCACCTAGAGCACTTACACAATCCGTTTCGGGGACCAGCAAATATAAGAGGGTGCATTCGAGTCATGCTTTGTGACAGGAGGATCACGTATTCTTTGAAACGTGCTATCTCCCTCTCGTTACGACTCTTGAGAATGACAATGGTCGTAGATATCTCTCCGTTGCTCTTCTTGCCTCGCACACTCACCGTACCAGAACACTCTTCCACGGGTCCCCGGTCTGGCTCTGTACTCGATTCGCGTTTTGTGTGTTGTGCACATTCGACACTCGCAGCGATATCGTTCCCTTGGGCCTCATCGCCGATTAGGGTGCCCACTCCGGATGCTAGTTGCGTGTTGCTGGTGTGTTGACCCATATTCAAAACATCGCTCAAACAACACGTGAGAACCGGCACTGACGATTATCCCTCGAAGCACATCGCTCGAGGTCAACACGGGGAGTGGGTTTCCGTCCAATTCCACCTTATGAGCATTGTCCAGGCACGCATCTATTGTGTCCGACATGTTTCCGAACGTACTTCCCATGCCATTAGGTATGTTGAGTATACAGGACAGCAGCTCGTCTTCCCGTCTGAGTCTCTGTGTCACATCGTCCACTGCGGGTCGAGGAGGAACCTCACGTTGTTGACCACGGACCATGATAGTGTCATTGCCATCCGGATTGTCTACTTGTAACCCCGGGTCCGTTTTGGAGCGTCTTACCTCAGCCGGGTTGTGCATGTCACCAGCCTTGTTTTTGTTACACTTCCTTGTATACTCGCTGTTGTATACACCTGTGAGCGTAGGGACCTTCTTCGCGTACCACCCCTAAGGCTGGATGAAATCGGGTGCCAATCTCATGGAGTCTATGCCATAGTATACTTTTGGTTCAGACCTGAACACTGTAACCGGTAATCCTTTCTGGGATCTTTTATTCACCAGTTTAGTGAGTTCCTCGGGGACACAATTGTCCCCCACTATTATATCGGTCGGTCTATACTCCCCGACCTGAATGGAGGATGGGATCTGTTTCGAGGGTGACTGTGCCTCGCTGATATCCTGACTCAATAACTGGTACCGAGTGAGGCTCAGCAATTTGGAAGGAGACCATCTCTCTTGAGGGAACAGTGTAATGCACAGCATTCCCAATGAGATAAACTGCTTGTCCGCAATGTTTACGCCCATTCAATTGAGATTCGCCAGTATCGTATGGACAGTAGGCCTGGTGTCTTTGTGTTTCACGTGAAGGGCTCGAGCGTTGATAGCTTTCATGTAGCCGAGCTCCAACGAGTCCGTGTTCTCCGGCCTGTAAACACCGAGCAGATTGGATAGATTGTCAGCGTATGTTTTTCTACAGAAACCTTGCTGGGCCCCCTTGAACGGGAACAACGGCGACTCGCTGTGTAACTTCCACATCACGCAGTACCAGCTGAATATGTCACTCCCGGTAGTTGAGATCAAACACCATAGTACCTCAGGGGCCATGTTAGTACGGTTAACCCGCGGATGGTCTGGTGTAGTGAAGTTGCACGCAGTACCAAAATCGCTGATCTTGAAAGTGCAAGGTACAGGCTTTCTATTAGACTGATGACAGACCAAGATGTTCCTGAAGGTCAAGTCCCTGTGCTGGATGGCCCTCGATCTCAGGTATTCCAACCCTCGCAAGGTGTCCAGTTCAACCATGGGTACGATCCTTCTGTCCTTCATACGCCACATGAACTCCTGCAGCGAGACAAGGGCTTGTTCCATTACATGTACGGCTCTACCTCCCAACTGGTTGTTGGGGATTTCGCACCAGAAGCCTCCAAATGTGCGCAGGATGTTGGGGTGTTTTATTGAGACTCCGATCAGCACCACTTCTACCTAGGAGGCGATGTGCGCGTAGCACTTGAACTCCCCGTCTATGAAAGGAAGGCTCCAGTTCAACATTTCTGGAAACAGGTTGGTTTTTACTGCTTGGTGCCTGTTGATCAGAACGGCCACCCTGAAGCCTCCTCGACCCAGTACTTTGTCCGGGGTGGTTATAAGCTTTTCTATATCGATTTCACATGTAGGATCCGTAGGTATGGCTATCCCCGCATAGAGGCTCCACGGATTTATGTCCGACGACGCGGTACACTCTAGGGGCTCGTATCGTCGACCAAAGCTGTCTACGGTCACGGGGGACATCCTGGGTTCGGTTGTCTGGTAGCTCGAGTGTAGAAACCCATCTATCACCGGATACGCTTGCTGAGATGTGACCTCGAGTTGCTGAGCTGGGCACGTTTCGACCTTGGGGAATATGGAAGTCTGGATGTTCGTGACTATGTTCTGTGCGTCCACGATCAACGTTTGCAGCTCCTGAGAGTACGGGGCTATCACATTACATTTCATCACCAGGAACAGTACGATCGAGTCAGATGTACAGGACCTGATTTTGGGGACGCCCTTTTGTTTTGTGTGTACCACTATGCGATCTTTCCCCTTGATCACATGGTCCACGTCGATACCCATCACTACTACTTTATTTAGGTTATGCAGTCCGACAAACCTATTAAGTACCTGTACTGTGTCTTCGGTGTGTTTGAAGGTGAAATTGCCACCAGGTCCCCCGAGCCACTCGAGCACACCTTGCACATCGTTGTAACGCAAGGTCTTAACGTGATAGAGATTGTAACGATCTACCATCGCCAACAGCCTTTCGGAGTTGCGTCTGTCTCGATCCTTGACCGGAGCCATTGTCAGCCGAATCCTACGGACCGCGTGCCTGATGTGTAGAACCGGATCACCCTTTTTTGTACAGAGTGATTACTGGGTCGAAGATAAAGAAGAGAAGCGGAAACTTATCCAGAAATACAAGGATGGTATGTCTCGTATACCTTGTCGACACTTTGCTCAAGATAGAGGAACTTGCCACTTCAGATTTAGGTGCTTCTACAAACACGAACCTCGGCCGGCATCTCCGCCCGGATCTAGGCCTACGTGGGAAAGCGCGCACCCTGGAATGCACGAACCTTGGCAGGGATCTCAACCCGGATCTAGGCCTACGTGGGAAAGTGTGTACCTCGGAATGCTGCTTGGGTTACTCAGCGATGATCATTGACACATTCACAGGACCAGAGGACCGGGTCTAATGCTACAGCTCGACTCGATAAACCTACAACCCAGACACGGACTGTCTTTCCTAAGTTACGGGCTGTTATTCTATCATATGTTGTATACGCAATAACTTGTGTCATTAAAAACATTTGACAATTTGTAGGACATTTGGTATACCTGTGATTATGTATTATTATGTGGAAACACTAGATTTGTCAAATAAAAACTATGGCCATTCACATATCGGTGTACAAAAGCGTTTTATCTACCCAACGTTTCTTCATCAACACGTTTCGTAGAGTATCGCACAGGTTCTGATGTTGCCTAGCGAAAGGTTCTCCGTACTCGACCATCATCTGTTTGTGTGGTCTGGCTAGAAACCTTTCGAAGCTCACATTCTTGAATCTGTCACTCAAGTGAGACTGGCCCCATGTCTTCAGATACGCCTGTACAGCCATGATATGCTGAGTTAGGTGTTGTTCATGAACCTAGGTCGATATGTATAAAATGGTAAATACGAATAGCTCTGGAATCGCTACACTTATCCACTTTGGCTCTTACCCTGGTTCGCTACATAAGCGATGGTCAAGTGTATCAGGCAACGCTTTGCGTTATAAGGGCGCATATACATGGGAGCTGTGTGTCCAACCACGGCCGAGTCACCCGGGCAACTAAATTTCTATGGGTCCTTACAACTGATTCCTGCCGTGGTTGGAGAGCCCAGCCTCGGTCTGATACGCAGTTCCTATGCGATGGTACGTAGTAGACTGTGTATATGAACACAGTCACATATGGTATGTAAGCACATCTCTACGGAGCTCAGAGACCACGGTACACGAGCAACATGGACCTCACTCAGCGATTCAAAATGGTCAACTACCTAATGAGAAATAACAAGATGTTTGCTAAGCTGGTGCCCGCCATACAAGACTCCATGAATCTGCCACTCGATCGCTGAGTAATCGACACAATTACCCGGATGCTTACTAAGCGTGGATCAGCCACGTGTCTGGAACACCCTGAGACTTTGATCAGTGAGATGTGGCACTATCTGTCCGAGGATGTAGCGTGGACTGTCTTCATGGGTATACTTGAAAAGCACGACCCCGAGTTCAAAGTGACCGATCTCAATGAGCACGGTCTCGAGGAGTTTGTGAACCGTGATAGGCGCTGGAATTACAAGATGAAGCAGGGCTTGGACAACACAATCTGGAGCCTCAGTGAAGCCGAGCTGAAACGAGTGAAAATGTTGCTGTCATGGGAGATTGTGAATGGTTACGGTGATATTCCCTATGGATTGATTGAGAAGCTAGACACCTGTGATCTATCAGATAAGATTGCCTCCAGGTACGGTGATCACACAGTGTTTGTGATGAGTCTGATCTTCACGCAACTCGACCGAATGGACCTTGTTGCGGAACTGGCTTCAGTGACAGGAAGATGTAGTAAACCTAAAGCGGTTCTGGGTGTCTACTGATCCTGAGTGCGCTACAACTGCATACGGGAATGGCCCCGAGCAACATTTGCTTTTGCTGTAATGACAATTTTTGTGACCCATGTGTGATCTGTACAATAAAAAACTGATGAAATCCCCATGTACTAATAGTGTGTGGCGAGTGTTCATTGTCATAGTGGATGTGAAGAGGAAAGAGAGTCAGTCTCTGTGATACAAAAAAAACATTCCCTAAGAAAATAACCTTGGTCTAGGGACATGATCTCTGGTTACAAGTAGACTAGACAGTCAGTACATTCCATGCACGGAGCAGACTGTAAACTCGTAACAATGGTCGACTACAGTAATTACTGGTGGATTAACAACGACAACGATTGGTTCACGGTCACCTTGATAGCGGCTCCATTGATGGTTGTTTTTGGGCTGGTCCTGATCACTCACAGGATGTACAGCACACGGTCGCGGTCCCCTATTTACAAACCATGCTCTCGTCTCTATTCTCCTCCGTACGACCCTGTGTACGCTCCCACAACATGTGCCTTGGACGAAACGCTGTATGACGTGAACGACCAACACGAGGTGCATGTCATCGAGGCTAAAGACTCTTCGGTGATCGGCGGTGTGGACACGGGTAACCATAGTTGATGATTGTGTGTATAAAAGCAATTAATGTAATCTAGTTTTATTGGCTCACTCACACTCGGTCTCTCAACAGAACCCATCAGTTCAGCTGACAGAAATCGTGTGACCTCCTGTAATCTGGAACCTGGAAACGTTTGTTTGCTCAAACACCAGAGAAGCGGGGCAAGCTTCATCATTGCACTTTCTGTGTCTGACCAATAAAGAAAACTATGAGTTACGCAAACCATGTGGATGTTTATTAGCAAATTCAATCATACCATTATCAGAGGCAGTCTGGTGTATCGTCTCGTTATCACACGTAGCACATAGATGTAGTACAAGCTAGAAATAAATGCGAGACCAGCTAATATTATAATCAGTGCCATGCCCCTTACGCACAACCCATCGTCAGCGATGCGTGTGATCGAGTCCCAGGTGGTGGTGGTATTAGGCACCGTGGATATGATTCCAGCCATGACCGGTCCCCTGCCTCTCCCTACACCTCAGCCTGTGGGATGGCAGACACTGACTGGGTTATGGCAACGCACAGACTTGCGGGGAGGTAGAGCCCTTTCCTCAGTGGCACTGTTCGCTCGTTTCTTGGAAGCCTCAAAACTGACATGTCAAACATCACACGTTATGTTAAGGGTGTTTAGGTCCATGTGACTGAGATTAACATCATGTACGCTATAAGAGCCAGAGGCCTAATGTTCACACGTATGTCAACTTCACTGTGGTACTTCGACTACACAGTCACATTGACACTACAATGGTATACGTACAGGCGAGTTGGACTTACTTCTCAGTGTACAAAGGCAGAGGCCATTTTTTTTTTGCTTCTGGGATAGTTCCTAAGAGACAAAAGGGTATAGAGTGTCAGGTATTCCATTTGTGTATATACATTATAAATATCATTGGGCAATGACTGATCGCATGCTTCTAGTTCACTGATGAAAACCCATCTAGAATCCCAGAGCTGAACCGTTGCAAACGTATCACACAGACATAGTATTAATCAGAGGAGCGGACCCGCTCTGACCACCAAGCAACATCGCAATGGTCCAACCTAAAGCAAAGTAATATTCAGCGGAGTGAGCCGTGTTTGGATGTTCCAACTGTTACACAGAGATAATATTAGTCAGAGGAGTGAGAATACCCTTTGTGTACTTAGAATACCCTGTGTGTACTTGAGCACTTGGTCCGCGTGTTTGACCTGTTGTGCGCTTTGTATAAATGTACACTCTCGGAATGTGTCCCGTAGACCATTCCACAGCCTACGGAGTACGAGATCGTAACAGCCACACAATTCCATAGCCAGATCGAACCCTATAATGTCCCGAGCTTTAGTACTCTCAAATGCGTCAAACCACTTAGCCAGGTCTTGGAAATTATTCAACAGCGCCTCAACGGCTACTATGGTCTCATCCAGGGAGCTTGGCACGGAGGGTCCTGGGCGCTGGGATGCGGAAATGTGAGGCTCTCTGCTAGATGTTGAGTATTCTACCTTGGTAGCCAAAGGGAAGAGTTTTGATATGATATCGAAGAACGTGGCATGAGAACCGCTTCCAATGTCTGATCGAGGTGGAGGGTCTACAGTGTTCATCTCCCCTGTGTTGCGATCCTGAGAGGTAGAGCTCCCAGAACCCGTGTTTGAGGACCGTTCGTTTATCTGTTTCGAACCCGAGTCTCTGCTGTTGTCTCTGTCGACACTCCTTCTGCCATGACCACCACCCTGGGTCTGGGTCCTGTTCGGCTTCTTTCCTTCTGATCGCTCGCTTCCTTCCCGATTGGTCTTCGTACCGGTCTTCGCATGCCCTGTACGCAGAGAGCATTTCCCTGATTCTGCATCTTGGCCCCTCTTGTTTGTCTTCCCGCCTTCCTTGTCCCCAGTAGCACTTTGATCCATGATCCCACCATGAGGCGATCTGATTCGTTCTCCCTCTTTTGTCACACGGAGGGAGGACACTGGGACTGGGTGTTTGTGCATCTTCATGTCCTCGCAGCTGGCCGAGTTGAGCTGTTCTCCGCAATTCTTCCTCGTGGTCTACCGTGCAGTGTTCGAGTTCCCATTGTTCCTCATAGCTCGCACTGTAGACCCTACGGTGATTCAGGCAATATCTAGATTCCCGCTCTGCTCGGTTTAGGGTTCTTTCAGATCCTGACACGGTCCATTCATCACTGGTGTTTCGGGTGACCGTAGCGCACAGAGTGGTGCAGATGCCACCCAGGAGCAATTTGTCTATCTGCAGCACAGCTGAAACCCTTAAAGGTTCGGGCTCACACACAACGGGTGATGCTCGGTAAGCGTACCCACAGCGTTGAGACAACTCAGCCTTATCTCGATCACTCGAGAGTAGATGACAGTCTTCTCTCAACACCTGAGAGAGTTTGTCTAGCTCACGCGACCAATGGTCCAACGCTCCACAACACAGGGCCGTGATAATAACTGCCCAATATGGAGCCTGTTTAACTTCTTTGGTAGCTGTTCCTCCCGTGCACCTGGTCACCTCTAAACCCACGTACGTGAGCCTAACACACAACCAATGAACCGAAGACGGGACTGATGACAGGTCCGTGTGGTGGTTAACAGTTGTGTGTGAGAGAGTGCGTAGCTCCGAGTCCAGCTGCCACAACACACACGTGCCCCAAAGCGCCTCTTGCGGTAAGGGGCTCGTGAGGATCTCACCTTCGCCTTGACACCGAAACCGCTCAAGGGTTAACCTACCCTGCTCGTACAAGACCTTGAATGCAAGAGGAGCTCCGAGTGCGGACAATGTCTCGCTTACCAATTCTGAGGCCAAAGTATCCCTTTCGGTAGAGTCCTGGGTGTATGAGCTACACACTAAGGTGTTGTGGATGTGACGGTTCATACTGGCGTATATCCTCGAAACGAGCATCTCGGGTTGGTGCCCGCAAAACGCGTCCCTTGTGAAAGGGTAGATCGTGCGGCCCACTACTGTTTCGGTGGGTGTGTTCATCTTTATCCAGGCCAGCGGCGCTCTGGCTAGAACGCTGATCCTTTTCACCTTGTGCCCCTTGGTGTCGGTGTACATGTCGGAAAATTGTTTGGCTGTAACAAGACCGTAGCTTTCTCCACAGTGCGTGTATACAACCCGGAGAACAATATAACGCGTACTTGGGATCACAGCGGACTCGACGGGGATGCGAAAGAGCCCATCGAACCTGGACTCCGTAAGAGTTACAGACATCGGTATCTGTTTTTCTATGTCCACCATTTGCACCCAGGTGTACTCTACACAAGTTACAGCGTCTAAGTCTTCGACCCATACGGTCATATGCCGCGTAGAGCTCCAGTTGCCACTCTGACAGGGCTCCATGGTGGGCTGCTCTTCGCTGTCGGCAGGTGAACAAACTCCTCTTCCTCGGGGAAATGGCACGGGGGACATGAGTGAAACCTCGGGTTCGAAAACAGATTATTGTCAGTGTTACAAGCAGCAGCAAATTCGAAAACTCTGTCTACAGTATACCAATGTCCAACTGTACACAAAGGAAGCAACGGTCACTCATCGTCAATGATAACTTTAGGCATCTCGACATTCTCATCTTCCAGTATACCACGGGGCCCACGATTATCTCCTTCTGGCACGTCACCTTGGACCGGTGCTGACACGGAGCGCTGATGATCAGGGTCCGGATATCTGTAGCTCCCCTCGTATTCGGAGTACTCATCTGCGGACGGCTCGTAGTTTTCATACCTCTCCAGGTCCTGGATGTCGAAGTAGCAGCTATGAGTGGTATTACATTTAAAAGCCTCAAGATACGCGCTCATATCCTCGGTGTCCTGGAGCTCAATGACGCTCTCAGCTGCCTCGATAAGCGTGTTATCAAACACAGAAGGGTCCGCTGGCTCTAGGACAGGCTGGGTATGCTGCGCGGCCACTGACTCTAGGACAGGCTGTGTCTGCTGCGCGGCCACAGTCTCAATTCTGCCTTGGCTCTGGGATTCCATTCCGGTGGTATCTCTGTATACCCTCATAATTTCTCGGACTGCCCCGTCTTTTATACCAAGCCTGTTTGTGATGCTTAAGTACAGGTAGAGATTACTGTTACCGCTGGCGGATACTCTGCCACAGTCTAGGATTCTCAGCCAGTGAGCAGCAAAGTGTGTAGCTCCATAATCCGTGCAGATGATATCTTTCAACATGACAAAGGGTATATTGTGTACGGCTCTAAACAGCACCACATTGGCATGGTATACCAAACCCGGTGTGGGTTCGGTCGCCCGTCCGTCTGTGTCTGTGGACTCAAGAGTGACCATTCTGGGTATATCATAAACCTTTGTTCGTGCACACTACACAGCGCGAGTAGAGTGTTTCCATATCCACTAGTACTTCGGAAAAAATCGGCTGCTTGCATTTCATACAAGATGTGTACATCTGTTTCATTTCGGTGAACGTGCAGGTGTTGACAGCTCTGGTGCTGAGCGGTACGTTTATCATGGGCGCAGCGCAGCAAGAAGACCCAAATGTCATCTGCTCAAAGTCAAATTCCACGTCGATGTTTCTTGGGTTACCTTTCACCTCGGATGAGTGGAAGGTCTGATTCTTTAGACATCTCGAGCACCTTAGGTCTCCCTCCTCGTATGGAGCTTGGATTGCGCTGGGCTGCCCAGGTACGAGGAGTATCTGCCTGTGGTTATGGTTCACCCAGTTGATGTGACAGTTGAGCACTGCGTATAGCAGCATCTGACACTCAGGCTTTAGTTGACTCAGCTTTTGAAAATGCTCATTGTGGATGATGTCCACTGCTTGGCGCAGTTCGGGTATACAGGCCGTGGCTATTTCCAGTGGCTGATCCGTGGTGTACACTACAGCTAGCTTGTAGTACCAACTCAGGCCCCATTCAGAATTGAGTGTAAGCATAGGGTGTCCCACGTTTTTAACCACATGGAAGGCTCTTATGAGCTTTGCGTAATACGATTTCCTCATCACCGAAAAACTGATCTTTGACCACCTTATAGAATCACGCCCGTGTCTCCTGCGTTCATGAGATTCTGTGCCGAGGGTCTTATTGCCCCGAACGATCCCTTTGTTCTTCTCATTATTTATTCTTGTTTTTGTTATCACATCCCCACTTTTCGCGCTTGCTCGTACGCACAGAAGACCCAATAAGGCCCAGGTTCGGTTTACGTTCATTGCAGAGCTCTGTGCTATTGAACACCGTCAAACCCGTTGCCACCATGGCACCGCTCTGAGATGTTATCGGTACAGCGGCCTGATGCAGAGTGAGAGACGAATCCTCTTCTGGGCCTCGAGTGGGCGGGGCGTATCCTCCCATGTGCGCCCTTGATCGGACAAACGAGCCCTGTTCCTTTGGACCCACCGTAGTAAACTGGTCAGCAGTGGCTGGCTGGGGTATCCGTGGTTCGAACGGGCAGCTCTGTTCGCATACCGCCCCTCCCGTCAGCCAACTGCACTCTGTTCTGCTATAGGGATCGTGGGTGGTTGTTCGAGCTCTGCCTGGTTACCCAGTTGCTTTGCCAGGAATTGGAATGCTATGGTTCTAATCACGCACAAATTCACCGTTGACCCCTCCTTATTTAAAGCCAGATCGTCCTTTTGGAACCTAGAAAAATCAGCCAGTTGAGCCAGTCTGATCATAACTTTGCATGATCCGAGCTAACTCTGCATCCGAGCTAACTCTTTTTTACTTGGCAACACAGCGGTAGAACCTTGCAGTTCGATCAGGGCCAAGGAGAGCTCGTCCCACAGCTCTAAACAAAAATTGTAAGCCGCGCAGCATTCCGGGATCTTAGTCTTAGACGTCAACATCTTCGCTATTTCTGTCTGCATTCTGGGTGTAGACCCATGATCTCGCTGTTTAGAATGGCACACTGTGTTAAGACACTCCAAGTAAGCCTGCAACAGGATGGATTTTGCATAGCCACGGGACCGCACGATTCTGGGATCCTCTACCCCTGCCCCACAACCCCGTTCGCACTGGTGCTTCTCGATTTTCCCGTGGTGTTGCATCTCCACTGTCCAAACCTGTTCCCCGAAAGCGCACGCAGAACACCTAGGACGCTTCTTGGCTTCACAGAGCGTGCCTCGGATAAACGGAGACTTCGAACGCACGCTGTTTCTGGGCCTGTGCAACTTGGAATAAGGTCCTCTCGCTGTACAGGAACACCCTGACTGACGGGGCTCTGCGGCAAGCAGTACTTGACATACCCTCAAAAGAGGAGGGTTTGGATGACACCTACCCAAGCGTTTTTGTTGACTTCAACAAAACCAAGACAGGTCAGATTGTGACTTTACTATGCAAGCTTCTAGAGCTGTTCGACCTGGACGACCTTCGCGAAAACTATATAATATATGAACACGGAGAGGAGCCTCGGCACATGTCATTTCTATACCTGATTCAGCTGCTGGCTATATTTGTGAGCAGCTGCATTGAGGAGAAGCACCTGGCTACCATCATGAGCATCGCATCAGCTACCTTTCTTGAGGTTAACTTTTGCGACCCGTTGTGCGCTGCAACTCTGACAAAGCCCATGTTCATTCCCTACTGTGATCAGCAACTGGGTAAGAGACGCAGACAAGGTGAAACTGGGAACCACGCTCACGAGGAACCGGAGGCGAGATTGAAATACTACAGATTGTTCACCGGGTACGAGCTGACCGACGCAGGCGTTGACATGTCCAACGGGGTGGATATGCATCTTAGCTGGACAGAACACAGCGTACTGTGCCGTATACAGGGGTGTAAGATCGTAGAAAGCAAGAGCAAAAAGCTATGGTTCGTAGCTCCGCAAATGGGTGACAGGATGCTTATGGTCAAGGACAGCGGGCTGAAAATGATGAGAGGACAGACAGGTGATAAGCCCCTGAAGATCTGCTCCTATCTGATGTCCGATAACGTGATGGCCTACATGCAGTGTGCAGTACTTAGAACGATCCCGAACATGCTGCCCTGTCACACAAACAGTAAGTTCACTGAGAGCGTGATGACTGCCGTAAAGAGTTCCATGACAGCATTCTCATCCGTGGTTCGTCACCAGAGCACGCATCTGATGACAGAACTCTGTGACATAAAAGAGAGCTGCCTGTACACCACCGGGGTAGGGTTCACTGGACAGGACAATGGTAGCAGTCTCTGCTACGGTAATGTTTTCATGGGACCCGATGAAAAGAGACCCGCTGCGAATAAGGAACTTTTCGGGACCTTCACTTCGGTGACGCTGGGGCTTGTGAACAACACCATGATGAAGACTATGCTGACTATTGCCCTGAAGGAGGGTCCTACGCATAATCACAATGGAAGTTTACACAGTATTCTGTTTACTGAGTATAAGCCTTTGGGGTTTGGCAGCGTAGTGACCGATCCATTCTTGTATGGTCACTATCACGATCGGTTTAACAAGGGCGAATTCACAGAGGTTGCTTGTGTTAAATCTAAGAGCAACCCGGGCTACAATCACATGTTCCACACGGATACGCTGGAAAAGGGTAGCAAGTATCGGTTGACCATGGTCAACGGAGCACTGCCCTTGTGCATGCTCACCCTGGCCATGACCATAAGACAGACGGTGATGATGATCATGGGGTGGCTCTGCGCAGAGACTGTTCACATCCTCTACGCTCCAAAGCCTACCGATTCTAATCTGTGTAAATGTCTCATCACGCTACCTACGACCGCCAATTTAAACGCGACAAGAGGGATGATCGCACCAACGTATTCACAGCGTCTTATGGAACGGAGCTAAAGCTGGCTGGACCAGTCTTCTCAAATCCGGGTATGAATGCGGTCAATTATCACGAGCTGGATTCTATGGAGTGGTTGCAAGCGGACGATAAACATCTGCCCGATTACATACGCAAGGCAATGAATATGATCGGGGACACAAAAACAGCAGTCACTGAGATCATGCTGAAACACAAACGGTGCTACAACAGGGTTCTGTTTGAGAGCGACCTGGTCAGGCTGAACTTCTCCTCTGTGTTTGCTAACCACGAGTACATGATCCACGCGCCCATGATGGTGAAGTCGATCATTACAATATACACGCCCGACACAAACGATAAAAAAAGTCTAGGATGTGTCAAGCTGAGTAGGCAGGGTTGGTACTACCCTGTCACAGTTTACAGCAACAAGTCCGTGGACACCACCCTGTACCAGACGGGCAAACGCTTCAGCTGTGCCCCCGCTGAGAAACGGACCACGATTGATGAGATGGTCCAGAGGATCAAGCGAGCGGTATCCTGCGTGATGCCAAGGATAGAGGTGAAGCGTATCAAGATCATGAACCCTCAGCTGAATGAAAAGGAGTTCAAATTACTGGTGTCCGCTGTTAAAAATAACAACATCGAGGTAACTGGGCACCACAAATCTTATCCTCACCCAGCCTCATGTTCCTCATCGTTGGAAGGGAACTGCGGTGTGTCACCCGACCAATGTCTTGCTGTGAAACGAGCTAGACAAGACCTGTACGGCAGCCCTGTTAAGAAGGCCAAGGGTGAGAGCCAACTGACAATATTCGACACCGATGCAGACTTGGTTTTCGAAGACTCTGACTGAGGGGTTTTTTTTAGGGGGGGTACTGGAAATGTACAGAGTGGTGGATTGCTGTAGCTACCTTTGTATGCTGTACTGCTATGGTGTGTTCTAGATATGCAATAGAGTGGTGGATTGCTGTAGCTACCTTTGTATGTTGTACTGCTATGTGTGTTCTGGGTATACAATAAAAACTTTGGATAGACACAATGTGTCACTTGTTCAGTTTTTTTATTACACAACATACACAAAGTCCCAGCTAGTCCACGGGAGGCCTTGCTTCAGGAATATATGAAATGAAGAATGTTCAGGTGTAACAATTCAACTATAACCAGCATCCGCATGTAGGCGCACCCGAGCGTGTGCAAGTCCTCTCTCACGGTGAAAATGAATCTGTTCTCCATGCTGTCGATTGTACTCCCCAAGTCCCCCTTGTACACTCTCGGTACCCTCATTTTACTCCGGGAGTCGAGTCTAGCAACCTCCTCTGTAGCCCTCTGGTAATCTGACTCACCACAGTAAGTGAGCTCTAGCTCCCCATGTTGAACCCGGACTGATTATCCCGCTGACTGATATGTGTCTATGAGAGTTGGAGTTGGAGTTGTCCTCGGGACAAGTGATCCTGGTAAACTTGCAACTAAGAGGCTCACCCTTATGGTGCGAGATCCTCGTGACATTAGGGGGGTCAAAGGAACACAGTCCGTACATGTTCATGAAGTCATAAGAGGCGGAGGTTGTGCTCAGTTTTTCTACGTGCTCTCTCACCAGACCCTTTATGTCAGTGAGGGCTGTCTTTCTCAGTTCACAGTATAGCCTTCGGTACTCAGCATCGATAGTGTTAGCGCGTTGCTCTAGCGACACAGAGCCTTTGCGTTCATTCTGCAGTCTCGGTCGCTTTTTCGGGTGAAGGCTCTGCGTCCCAAACGCGCTCTGTCTGCTCACTCGATTCCTCCCAACAAGGTAGTTTCCCGTAACAAGCTTTAATGGCGGTCGCTACAAAGAACAGCTCAGGGATCCCTTTGCCCGAACTGCCGGTGAGATGCGTGGGTCCGCATGTGGACATCGTAAGGTACGATTGCTTTCTTGAGTACCTAACAGGCGAGCTGGCGGACACCACCGGGACCGAGGCTCCGCTTTCCAGTGAAGCCATAATAGAGTGTCTGGTGAAGCACCGGGAGCTGATCTCAGGCCCTACCGTTTGGTCTCCTAGAGCTTGAGCTTATGTGCCCCTTTAGCAGCGCGCCCACGGAAAGTTCGCAATTCTGAAACCCAGCGGCCCGAATGTGGTTCAGTTACTGGGAAAGTTACTACCCGTGTACTGCAGGCTATGCTTATTGTCAGAGTGCTATGACAGAGCCAAGGCTGCGGCACAGGCTTTGCTGGTGCATTTGACAGGATCGAGGGACTTGAGGGGTGAGGTGGTTGAATTTGAAATAAGAACCCTGATGTACCTAATAGACAATCTCTCCGCTACCCCTCCCTGTGAATGGGGGGAGGTGTGTCAGTCATCTGACGTGGCAGCTGAAATCAATATTGCCGTGGAGCTCCTCTGGTGCCATTTGGCGCTAGTGTACGCTGGCAATCGTAATCTCCTGCTGTGTAATCTGGAACTCTTCTTCATTGGACCCCAAGACTCCCTGAACCTGTGTCCGAGCGAACTTAGGGCCGCGCTATTTGTGCACTGTAAACATGACCCGTTCTCTCAACACAAGTACCGCGGCCGAAGTCAACAGGTGTCTTACACAAGAAAGTGCCCGGTCCGCGCAGACCCGAGGTCTAAACGGGACACATCTAGATCCAGAATCACTGCTGTCAAGCAACTATACGAGTCTCGAGTGTCCCGCCTTTGCTGGTTGGGAGCCCTGTGGATCCTGGACATCGAGTGCAACAGGGGCACCTTTCACTGGCTCTACAAACTCGAACCATACAGACTGTAGGCGAACCGTGACCGATCGAATAGAGTCACCGAGTCCACCGAGCCACGTAGCCTGCGCAGAGAGTACAAATGAGACGCTCAGGCTCGCAGGTAGCTGCGTGGTGGAGTTAGATTACAACGTGCTCCTCCACGTGCTACACGTGAACACCGTTGGTAATCAGAAGTTCAGTGCGACCGTAGTTTCCAAACGTCTCCGACAGTACGCTCAGATGCAGTCCAACACCATTAAAACCAAGCTGCTGAGCAGACTGCAGTTCGTGTCAGATAAGAAGAGGCTATGATCCCAACACGGATATAAGAACACCCGCATAGAGTTCTCTTTCAATCCCAGCCACAGCGCAAACTACACCTCGAACGCAAAGTACCTGCTACAGCCCTATTTCAGAGGGGTGTTCGAGACCATTGCCTTATCGCAGGGGACCTGCGTGGTCTCGACTAAACCATTCATGGATAGCAATGAGAACCTAACCTGTTAAATATATGGAGTGGCCAACCCTTTGAGCGTGGTGATCTGCATGAAGAACACAAAGAAACATTTCCACACACCCTTCTTCTTCTCCTCGGTCAACGTGGCCGGAGAGGAAACGAGACAAAAGCTCTTCTCTTCGATGTCTATCAACTCGGAAAAAGTCAGGAACGTAGCCGAGGAACTCCCCAAAGCGCTGGGGAAAGTCGCCAACCTGATAGAGATACACGTTCATCTCAACAGGCTGTGCTGCAAGCTGGCTCAGGAGCGACGCGGCATGCTCACGTCTCAGGAGAAGATTTGTCTGGTGTACCTGACGGAGACGTACTTCATACAAGTGAGAGATCGCAGCAATCCTCAGTACTGGCCTGGGTACAGAGAATATGTGAGAGGCGCGTTCGTCGAGCGTTACCGTAGCAATCTCTCTTCGTTCCAGGATAAGGTGCTCACCAATTACCATCTGAAGAACCCAGAGTTTATTAACTTGGTCCCGTGGCTTCTCGAGTATCCGAGCGCTCTGCACGAAAAAATGATAGTCGCACACGAAGCGTACCTGAGAGAGGAGGGTAAAGCGAACACTAGAGTTGAGCTGATCGCCACGGTCGACAATCACATTAACCAAAAACCAAACATCCACACGCCCCACGGATTCCCCAGTTTCAATGATATTGATTTCAAAGACCTCGGATGCAGCGAGCAGACGCTACGAGTCGCTTTAAGCAAATCACGCTGCTCCACAGCACAAACAACAGCCTCTAACATAATCAAACACATAGATACCTCGGCGGTTAGAGTGGAGCTATCCTTTCGCAACAGAATCCATGTCAAGTGAGACCTCTGCCGTGAGCTACCCGGGAGCGCTCTCGGCTGCTTCCAGAGCCTCGATTCTAAGGGTATAGGATATAGTGAACACACACTTTGAATTGCTACTAGCAACCTCGGAACGGTCTGCGACCAAGACCAGGGCTGAGATAAACATACAATCCCAGGTCAAGGAGCTGAGAGACCTCATGGGATCGTGTAGCATGCGGCTGAAAACCATAGAGGTGTATATATCAGAACTGCAGAAACAGGACACGGGTGCCCTGAACAACAACTGCCCATCGAGAGAGACGCAGGCCTCCGAGTTGACAGGCGAATGGTATTTCCTGTACCAGGAGGACAACAGTGTTTTTGGTTACATGAAGTTGGTTCCAGATACGGTCGCGATCACTAGCGAAAACGGTAATGGGAAAGGATCTATCAGTGTTAAGAGAGCCGAATTTACTATCCCGTTGGGGGTGTTGAGAGAAGCTAATGATGTCCTGGATGCCGATTCCGCTCAGCTGGACCGCTGTTGCGAGTTCGTACTGTGTCCCTGTTGTCGGATATCTTTTAAGACCTCTGGCTTTTGGAAACACGCGTTGTTTGAGATTGCAGAGAGGGGTAACAGAGTGCCAGCCTGGCAACGAGAGCTCGGGTTGGAGTGACCCTATTTACAGACCCTGAGGTTTAGATAGTACATGCGAATTCGGACAGACTCTCGCAGATCTAAACCTGAAACACTTCCTTTCAGACTCAGATTTCTCACAAGCTCTCGATCGCACATTTGAGTTTCTGGCTTTAAAGCTGAGAATCTGAATCATGTTTTCCTATTCGTATCAGCCTAGCATGATACTGTTCCCCTGTCCTGCGCCTCCCAAGCCCCCTAACCCAAAGCCTCCCCGGCCTCAAGGGCAACCCGTTCACGAGCCCCATGATAGGATATTGGAAACCATACGAGAAGACGTGGTCCCGCTCGACTATCTAATCGGAGTAGCCTCGCTAGGCCAGGAGTGCACCTTTGTGCAATACAGGCCCACCGAGAAACACAAACGGTGCGCAGGACTAAAGATCAACCCTGTTCAGCAGATCAACATGTTCATCCGGGCGCTACGAGCCAAGTCCATAGTGATAGAGCCAGCCCTACATACGCTTATGTCATCAGCAAAAAAGTATTTCTGGATAAGAGTTTCGCTAGCAGACCTGACAGAGCTCAGCTTGGAACCTCTCTGGATGATCAAGGGGAGAGTGCAGCTGTACCCAAGACAGCGGTGGGTCACGATTACGATTCACGACCACACGCTCAACCAATGCGTCCTGGACCCTCGGTCTCAGCTACTCCTTTCTCAACCCAACAGAAACTACATTGAGGAATTCATCAGATTGGCCAAGGACGGTCTAACGGGTCATGATGATCAGGAGGAGCGAGATGACAGCAATGGTGATGATCACCGCTCGAACAACAGCACGCAAGAGGACCCCCGTGAGGTGTACGAGGAGGACAGTGTTCGAGTTACACAAATGCGCAAGATGTGTACTGAGGACCACGTATCAGACACCGCAGTGTCATATAAGAAACGTAAGCCCTTGGTCAGGGATTCTCATGTGAGCCTAGGCTCTGAACCCGATGAGCGAGGAGAAAAGGAAGAAGAAAAAGAAAGATGCGATACACCAAATGTTGTGTGCACAAATTTTAATCGTGGAATGCAAACCAGGATGAAATCCAGACAATATCAACCCAGCAAAAAAGGAATGAACACCATGTACAATAAAAGGATGAGATCTGTTCGTGTCTACAACAATCCAAACCCCGTGCTGCTGCACCACGAAGATCAAGCGCAATCGCTTCCGTCTCCTTCGCCTGTCCTCTGAGCGCACCTGCAGCAAGCGTGGGCTGCTCAGGAGTTCACGTGCAACGTGGAAGCTTCTGCTGTTGCAGCTGCCTCTCCTGATCACCATGGGACTGTGCGACAGAGCCCTGATGTGTCAACGAGTCCTTCTGTCTCTGCTGCATTGGAGCTGCATGTCAGTAACCCCGAGCCAGCATCTTCCGTGAGTCCTTCTGTAGAGATCTTGCCAACTGAACACGGGAGATCTCCTTTGAGCTCTCCCCCGTCCGAGTCTCAGAACCAGACCCAGGGACCTCAACCTCGTATGTATGAGAGGACTCGTGGTTGCTCGCTGATGTAGCTGCGGGGAGAACCCTGCTGGTATACTCGGCATCAGTAGCACCCTGTTCTTGTTCATATACATCTTCACATTTCACGTCAGAAGGTCTGAGACCCAGCTTGTTGGCCAATAGTAACCCATACGCAGTCGGGTGCTGAGAGCCCCTCGTGAGCATGTCGTTGACCGTGAGCGGAGCGTCTGGCTTTCTCCCCGATAAGCTATCTGCGAATGTCATCCCGGACGTGTTCAAGAGTGCCACCAGCATACAATGGAAAACGTGCACTGGTGACCCGGATTCTAGCTCTCTAACCGTATCCCTGTTGTTGTACTGCATCGTATTATGTCTCCTATTGAACTGGCTGAATCCGGACAGAGCGATTTTCCAGAAATTGGTCCACATGCTCAGGGTCTCCTCAAGGTGGGCCACGCTGACAGAAGACGGGTAGGTGCACACAAGTTTAACGTCGGATCCGAGCTCTGTCACGGGATATTCTGCTCTCATGTCACTGCCTTCGCTTATCGCCTTTCCAAGCTGCCTTGCTACGCTCTCGGCCATCTGAAGTAGACCCCGATCCTTGCAATCATGCTTGAGCCGTTCCAAGGCCAGGTGAGGGTGTCTGATTACCTCGCCGAGGAACTGCCTGACCAGCAGAACCTCTTTCCCTTCCGAGATCATGGAATTCATCATTCTATTCAGGCTATGAAAGACGCTCGCGGACTTATGCTCGGAAACCGTGGTCCCGACTCCGGATCTCAGAAACACGTCTGGTAGCTCGGCCCTGTTCAGCCCAAACATATCGGGCTGATGCTCGCTGGCCAGGAAGCGGGACAGGTTGTCGAGCAACGGTTTGCCAAACGCGTTGCCTGAGACCGAAAGCCCTGTACGCTGTTGCTGGGGCTGGTCAACTTGAAAATATTGAGAGCTTGCGGTGTGTTTCACTCAAAGCATGGAGAGAGCAGAGCTTTGTTGAGGATCCCGAACATGAACGGAGTCCTACTCGAACCCTGCTGGTTAGGGGAACCCACATTGCTCACGGATAACTTGTGTGTCATCGTACCACACAAAAGTTCCAGCACCCTGCCTACGCAGTTGCACAAGTGCAGCGACTGCTTCTTTCAATTCAATTACTCTCCCAGAACAGTGCATACAAAAGGTGATTCTCGAGCCATTGCCGAGGGTGGTACGCTCGTAGAGATGTCCAGGATAGATCAGGCTATATGCAGTGAGACCGCGAGAGGCTACGAGGAACAGAAACTCTTCCGTGTCTTCAAAGGCTCTCGTAGGAAGATGCAACAGTGCCTGTTCGAAGTAGTGGTCGACGACCCGGCAATTGCGGACCCTGGATGTAAGGGACCTCTGTACAAGCGATCTTGGCTTGGGTCGCAAATGCGAAACCTGGGCTCCTCGGCAGCTCCCTCGACCATTGGCGATGGCGAGTTCTTCCCTTCTATCGAGATAGCGAGAGACACCGATTTGGAGGACAGTGAAGAAGAGAAGCTCTCCTACCCGCTTTCGGAATACAATCTCAACCTCACGATCAAATCCTCCCCGAATCGGTACTCGATGGTTAAGGCAGACAGGGCCCCGGGAGAATGTGGCTCGGTTTACGAAGCATGCTTAAACGAGGCTGTGCTACTGGGACACTGCGCCAGGATCTCTGTCACACGGGGCACCAAGAGAAACTTTGACGTGAGCGCATGTCTGACCTGGTTCTAAAGATCAGTGCACCCTTGTGTTCCGGACATGAATGTGGGAGACGTGATGCTCGACTACGAGTTCACACTGCACGGCAGGGGCAAGCTCTCCCCCGTTTTGCTCTCCTGAGCAATTTAGCTGAAAGTTGCAGGGTAAACTGCTTCCCCGTGTACAAGTTGATCACAATCAGTAGACACAGAGGCGCTTCGGCATGGACAAGGGGCACAGACGCGCCATTCCACTCTCAGAGGCTGAGAACCAACACGATCTGGGCCTTCTTGTGTGCTCAGGATCACAGACTAGCGGCTCTGTTGTCGAGGTGTTGCAACCTGAAACCCGTGCAGCCCTCGGAACTCTGGGACGGTTGCAAGCTATTGCCTTGCGGGGATGAAGAGGAGCCCCACTTGCGAGCCTACTCTAGGACACTTGGTCCTGTGTTCGAATTTGAGCAGGTAGAGTGTTTCCCGAGCAAGCTTAGAACCAGTCTAGGGGATTGGAAGTTCGTGCGGCTAGCGAGCAGGTCCTACGGTGTCAACCGCAGCCACGGTGGTTGATGGTTACATTATAGCGTTCGCGTCCAAGTCCCCGCTGTTCTACCTGAGGGACAAAGGGCCCTTGGTGCAGAAGCTAGAGTCTGTCGCGGTAGTTGAAGAAAGCAGCTCGCTGTACAGAATGGACGTGTTGAGGAAAGAGGACCCAGAGTGGCCCGGTCCCGATCAAATAGACACGCGACAACGCATCAAGTGTAAAAACAAGAGCGTGGTAATCGACAAGATGTTCATGCGCAGCGGAGGCCGGGATCCCTTAGAGGGGAACAAAGTGAACGAGAGGACCTGGAACAAACTGATAAGTGCCAGGTGGACGTTCAAAAAGGCCCCCAGTGAGGCGTGTCAAGATCAAGACTGGGAACTGGAATATCCCCTCTCTGAGAATCTGACCGCGATAGGGGGGCTGGGTTCTAATGTGGCTACTGTAAAGTGGCTCTGCGCTGCGCCACCTGCCTGTTTCTCTTCAGAACGAAAGAGTCCGCAAGGCAAACGGGTGCTAGAAAGACTTGCGGTGCTCGGTCGTGTGGAGATTGACTGTAGGACAGCTCGAATCTGAGACCTAGCAGCTTGGAGAGGCTTCGATTCGTTATGCTCCCGTGTGCTCACGTGCCCTACCGAAAAGGTGTGGACCAGAGGCGTGTGTAAGGTGGTGAACAAAGGACTGGACACATTCAAACTCAAAGCAACAATACCGATAGCGAACCTGATTGTGATAGTCAAACTCAGAGACTGGTACGCTTCCCCTTGTCATGATGCCAATGCCTACTGGGTAGACACCAAGCGACCCGTACCGGGCAACGAGAGTCTGACTTTCCACAACGAGGTGTGCTCAGCCTCAGAGTTTGTCCTGGCTCTTGCGTGTAGAATGCTATCGGGTGAGGTACACGAACAGCTGGAGATAAAATTCCTACGAAGTGGGGTGTATAATTACCTGCAGCGTGCGCTGGCCTGGTTCGCGGGCGCCACAGGGCCCTTCAGATCGCGTATGGTCACTGTCTTCACGCCTGAAGCGGACTCCATGACACAATCTTGGACTCACACTCTACCCGCGGGTTTAGACGTTCTGAAAACAAGTAGCACTGGGTACCTCATCTCCTGCAAAGAACCTTGTGGCAATAGGGAGGATGTGACCGTTCTACTCGCAAATTCCAAAGGGGTCATTCGCGTAAATTCGGCAGGCAACCTGGTTTTACATTCAGACCCGAAAGCCCAAAAGAGTGAATGTGCAGAGGTACACGTGCATTGCAACCGTTCCCTTAGGGAGTTCTGCACGCTGCACTCGCTACCGAGGGGGATTCGAGGCCCAGAAACCTGGACAGACCCTTACCGTGGTCAAAGAGGGACCCGGGTTCCTTTTGTTCCAAGGTGGCTGAGTTAAAGTACAGATGGGAGTCCGGGAGGATTGATTTCACGGAGGCGCTCGCCCGAGACTCGGGTGGGTGCTTTTTGTATGGGAAGCAGCGGCAACACTGGACCAGGTGCTCTGATGGTAAACTGATACCTAGGAGAGAAAGGTTTTGGTACCTGATAGACTACAAGGTGTCCTTAGCTAGACAGAATGAAGCTGAACTCGTGAGCTCTTATGAAAGTGAACCAGGGTTGTCTGACAGCCACGGCGAGTCCTTGGACGGGCAGGTTCCCCACGAAAGCGGATTGCATGGACGTGGACAGGAACAAGAGAATGAAGACGAAGATCAACAAGGCAACCCGGACCCGATCACAGTGAACTGCGAGTGGCGTGAGACGGAGGTTTCGAGTTTCATCTTACTCAATTCTCGTCTCAAGCACAACGAGAACTACAGTGTCAGGGCAAGCTTGGATGACTGTGGAAGGCTCGTGAAGTATTACAAACCTCATAACTTGTTCTCCCTGATGTACGATGTTTGCACCGTGCTTGTGTACGGGTGTGGACTGAGACCGGTGTTTGTACATGGTTCGTTTGACCCAGCTGGGGACAGGGTTCTTAAACTGGCCATGGGGACACTTGCCCTAGCCGACAGACTCTCCCCTGATGTGTATCCTAGCCACCCGAAGATTGTGATTGTGGTACGCGAAGGGAGAGAGGAGATGCTGAAACGCGCTCACGCGATCAGCCACTGCATCGTGGTGACCACCGGTCGTAGGGAAAGAGCGGGCGCCCTTGCGTACACGTTTAGGGAGTTACCGCACAACCTAGCGAGAGAGGCCTGCTTACCTTGGACAGGGAATGCCAAGCTCCTCGAGCACTACGCTTCACCCGAGGGGTTTATCTGCGAGACTGGCATATCTGCATTCGCTCAACTAACGACATTGTGGCCCTCTGTTTCCAAGAGAAGCAACGTGAAACACCCAGCGTGCTCACGAGACCCGAGATGGATAGGACTCATGCTGTGCCTAGCGGAGTGGGAGGGTCAGAGACAGATCGCAGATTCGGTAGCCCCGGGAGCACTAGAGGCTCTGAGATCGAGCCAGAGACTGACAATGAGCGTGATCAACCTGTACGATTTGGCTTGCAGAGCCAGGTTGTTGGGTGAGACGGACTCACAGCTTCTGAACTTTGCAGACTCATTTCAGGAGCCAAAACGATCGGCCTCAACGCCCGAGGAACCTTGTAACAAACATGTGAACGAATACACGGTGTGGCTCACAATCCGAGGTGTAGAGAACGGAGAGGCGATAGTCAGAAACCCAAATCAACTGCTGACACTGTCCGAAGCTGTCGCGGTCTACACAAAGCTGTGCAGGGAGTTCATCACGTGCTCTCACGAAGAGTCCCTGAACACCTTGGATTCTATTCAAGACTTCTTTTCGCTCATGCTCCGGTACCCCATGGTGCTGCAGCTGGCTATGGACACCAAGGAGTGTCCCGAGTGTTATTTCGAAGCGGAAATCACGGTCGACACGTGGGAAGAAGTCAGGAGGAAGATTTCGTGCTACCACTTCACGATCAGACACGAGCAGTTCCCGTTCGGGCATAAAGACCCTCCTGCTGACACCGAGGACTTGTGTCATCTCACCATCGATGATAACTGCGAAATGGTGAGAGCCGGACCTTGTGGTAGCGTGTTCAGAACCGATGCCACCAAGGATGATCGCGGTTCAGGTGACAGCTTGAAACCCATTAAGTTCCTGGAGCAGTTGGAGGCGCTCAAGAGACGGGACGAGATAATCAAGCAGAAGACGTTGGGTAAAGAAATATCCCATCAACTCAAATCGCATAGCCACACACTGGAGGAGATAGAGGCTCCCAGGTATCTGAGCGCCTACTCGTTGCGTTGCCTCTACCAATTTTACGGATCGCTGAACAGGAGCCACGAGAGAGCCCGATTCCTAGCGGACCAGTACCCAGACGCTGATCGGGACAGGCTCCGGGCTCAGGTGAAAGTCGAAGAGCTGAGAATTAACCTAAGGTCCACAGCCTCCACGGGCACCGACGACACTCCTATAGTCTCACCATGAAATAGGGTGCAGGTCAGGCCGCAGGCTGTTAGTCAGCCTGCTAGCATAGTGGAGTCTGTCGATAGCATAGCCAGAGTAGTCAGTACAGTTTTACCTATTGCCACTGTGACTCGTTCCAGGCTGAGAAATGTTAAACAAGGTAGTGCTAATAATAGCAACCTTATTAAGATAAAGCCT